>JAOXJP010060141.1:0-29889 GCA_025762735.1 Platanus orientalis | reverse complement strand
TACGACGAGTTTCAGCACGCATATTTTCAAATAATATCAAGTGAAAATTTTATAAAGGTCTTTGATAGATATTCGTGTGGAATTTTAATAAAAGATTTTACAAAGCTTTAGTATTGAGAGATCTTTGAAAATTTTTATTTCAAAAGACCGTTGTTGGTGTTTAGTTCTCCTTGCAAGAAGTGGGTCCCAATTTTAAAGCAAAATAAAATAAGTAAAAAAAAATCATCATAAAAAACATCTTATCCAAAAAGCCAAATTTTCAATTTGTATATCTATTAAACCTTACCTTTCCCTTAGCCTTTGCATAACTTTTCTAGTCTTTAGAGCGTATAAGATGACTAAAAAACCTCTTAAAGTTATATTTTTATTTATAGGGAAATGTCCTTATAGAAAGCCTATCTCTCACCATTTCTTATAGCTTTCTCATAGTTAATGAATTTAAATGTCAAGCTTACCCTAAAATTCTCATTTAAAATATTTGATCATTTTGCATGCTTGGAAAACTAAAAAACAATTTGAATAGGGTAAGAGATATTACTTTTTTTTGGGTCTCACTATGACAAATAAAACAATGTTTTAAGACACTTTAGTATCATCTCAACATTTTGGCTATATAATTGTGTAGTTTTTCGAAATTTAAAATCCAATTTACAAAGTTTGCTAGTCTTAAATCTGCCACATGTTAGAAAAGAAAAAAAAATACAAAATTATATTTTATCATTTTTATGCTTTGGCAATAACAAAGCTATAAGATAGGGGATTTTATTTTTCTTTCATAGGTTTGATTGGTATAGAAATGAAACTAGTTTTTATAGATATTTTAGCCTTTTCCATATTTTTTGGTAAAAAATAGTCCACAATTTAATTATTTCATTTTATGTAAGGGTGAATTTAGTTCCTTATCTCTCTCTTCTTTTTCTTTAAAGTTTTAAAAAAATGTATTTCTTCTCCTTTCTTTTCCCTTAGATTTTTGCTTACTAAAGTATCTTAAACAACAAAAAACCCTAAAAATCATATTTAGGAAATTTCCTTCATTTTCTTCCCAAAATGGCATCTTGAATTTCGTAGGGCACAGCTTCTCGATATCTTGATAGACACTACCTACATATGATCTTTACTGATCAAGGTGGCCTCCTCAATAAATTTTTTAAAAATCTATTGAAGTGATTATATTTTTTGGCGTTGTATTCCAGATACGAAAGGGATCTTCCATAATTAAAAAAAGAAAAATCTAAATTCAACATGTGACACCAAAGAATGTTTTCTTAGATTCATGTTTGCTTGTGTTTTCATCGTGAAACCAAATAGAACAAGACTGCAATCATTGAATCACTAATAAACTACCCATTGTTAAGATTTGAGATGGATAGGGTGTTATAAGAACTAGTAATACACAAGCTCGGGTGTTTTCACTAAGGGGAGAACATTTTAGAAAAAAAGAAAAGAAAGGAGTGATAATTTTAGTTCTCATAATACATGATCCCAATAAATAATTGAAGCATCACAATTCAATCCCAAATCTTCTCGAAATTGCACAATCTACTGCTAATCAACATCCCCAGAGAATATGCAAATCATACTATAGATAAGCTAAATCTATCAATCATGGAAGAATTATTTGGACTCCCAAATAATCTAATCTAACCATCAAATCTTATAAAAAAAAAAAAAAAAAAATACAACCTATCAAACTTGGAATGATGTAACATTCTAACCCTGTTAAGGAAAAACCTCCTCAAGGTTCAGGTTAAGAAACCATTCTTGGAGAGTGTGTCACACTTCCACATGTCATGTTTGACAATTGAACTAATACTTTAGTGATAGCTTGGTTTCAATGCTTAACAAATCGGTGGTTCAAATAACAATAGGAATTTCCTCGATTATTCTATTTTTTGTCACCTCGGGTAAATTCATAGTTGGAGTGATATACTTGCCCAACTTTTTCTTCAGACATGAAACATAAAAAATTGGGTGTATACGAGAATCCTTTGGTAATTGTAATTTGTAGGAAACTTGACCGACATTTAGGATGATCCAAGAATTTTGGTGACAACTTCGTGGGTCCTTTTTTGGTTGTGGTTTGCCTATAAGGAAGTAAACATAAGAAAACCATAAATTTTAGGTATGTTGGAGGTTTTCTTTAATAATACGTAGAATGGAATTGTGGGTTTCTAAAGAATCATCCATAGTCACAACCTTTTTAGACATTGGTGTGTAGTCACTTAAAGTTGGGCCTGATCAAAAGTAGCCTTGTATAAGGTCATCTTTGTCTTGAAATGGTAGGACGTGTTGAACCACCATTCAGCTAGTGCTAGGTAACGATTGGGCCCAGTTTTTAAGCCGCTCACAACCAAAGCACCATTATTTTGGTTTGACCATCCATTTATGAGTGGTAGGTTGAACTCATCTTTAGTTGGGTCCCTTGTAACCAGAATAATTATAATCAAAATAGAGAATTAAACATTACAATAACATCCATATCATTTCATTTTACAAATACATTAAGCAAAGGACACCATTTGTCCAGAAAATGTGGAGGCAATACCACCTTGGGTTGTCAATGAACCGAGCTAGCTCGGCTCAGCTCAGAGCTCGGTTTGTCATGAGCTGAGCTTGAGCCTTGTTTGAAGCTCACAAAGGTGAGTCCAAGCCTCCAATTGAGCTCATTTTGTAAAGTTGAGCTGAGCTACACTCTGCTCAGCTCACTAAAAACTCAACTCATTAGGGGTCTTATAATATATATAGTTATATATGCTGATGGACATGCCTCAACCAGATATATCTTTAGCTTTAGGGGCAGGTTTAGCTCACGGGCTACTGGCTTTAAGATTTTACCCAACATAAGGAACGTGACAAGTGGCCTTGAATTTACACCTACTTGAAAATTAGAGATGATATAAATAAGGACATAAGAATAAGGGTTTGATTCTGGTCAATTTCCTGCCTGCTCACAAACAACCAAACAGTTTTAGAACTACAAACATTACAAATACCACAATAGTGACAATATAAAATTCCAGAATAGTGACATGCACTTGTTAGGTGGAATGTAGGTTACGTGTATGTATAAGTGAAGCACTTTTGAGAATTAAAAATTAGAGGTTGGTAATGCCAAATTTTACACGTCAATCACCAGATTATTCTTTCCCTAGGTCATCTCTGGGGTGGACCATAACCTTTCAATCATATCAATTAGTCGATCTTAATCATTTGATTATCATAAACATGACAATACAAAAGATGAAAATCTTTCATGAGGAGGGCTCTCTTTAAAATGGAGTGGGATCCTCTGCTAGAGATGTAGGGACTTCCCTGATGAACCAACCCTTTTAAGAGGGTATTTCTTTTGTTTTTTTTTTTGGATAAATAAGGGTATTTCGGTTAAGATACAAAGATGTAAAAGAAGGCTGTTTTAGCCTTTTTTTTGGGGGGTAACGGAAGGTTGTTTTAGCAGTGGTGAACTTTTACTGTCTGGTTAAATAGGAAAGCCCTTACGAAACCTTCAATTGAGCATCCAAACTATTTAGAAACTGTGGGATTTGTGAAAGAAGGATTTCATGCCAATAAAAAGTTGGGTATGGATGTTTTTCCTTGATAAGAAGTTGGGTATGAATGTTAAGTAGATTAAAAGATGGTTTCAAATGAGGCCACATATGTCGATGGCTTTCATTGAAACATTTTTCAATGAGTTTTTCGTACTGTGTTTTTTTATTTTTTTGACACATGTCAACCATTGAAATCTTTTGAACGATATATGAACTTTAACAATCTGGAGAGGATCACGGGGAAGCATTCAAAATATTTAGAAACTGCCGGATTGAAGATGCCAGCTTGTTAAGTTGGTAAAGTATGTGTGTATGGTACCACAGCCCTGGGTTCAAAACCCATCTTCACCTATTAATAAATTAACCATAAACATTTACCTATAACCAATAAACAGATACATACAAAAAAAAAAAAAAAAAAACCTATGAGATTTTTGAAAGAAGGAACTCATGCCAATAAATATTCAGGTATGGATGTTAAGTAGATGGAAAGATGGTTTCAAATGAGGTGTCTAATTTGGATGGCTTCATCGAATTCGAAACATCTTTCAATGGGTTTTGATCTTGCTAACAGAGTCTGGATCCTTTGTTGCTTAAGCACAAGGGATAAAAAGCTTATTAGGGTATTTTATATAAATACCGAATGAATATAATTACCAGAACACCTTCCATTGCCTAGTGTACTAACAAAATTACCATTTTGCAAAGGGGGTAGTAAGGATAAGCCTGCTGCTTAAGCAGCAGAAGAGCCTGGCCCTGTTTATAATTCATTATTTTGTCAAGTTAGCAAGGGACTATCTTTAGAGAAGAAAAGAAAAGAAAAGACACAAGGACGGTGTGTTATTATCTTTTGAAAGGCTGGATGGAGTTGGCTATTGGACTACATAAGGCAATTATATGAAGGAGACAAAATAAAACACTAAATATAAGATCACACAAGATTTTTCCAAAAACATTTTGTCTCAAACCCATGTTGCCAAACGTATCTACCTATGTACCATATGCACCAAAGAGTACATGGTAAAAAAATTTGAATTATTTGCAGTGTAAAAACCTAGAATTAATATTTTCTTTGAACATCAGTGATTAATAAATCTACATATATAGATACGCAATTTAGAATTTAGCAACCACTCTCATCGTAAAGGATGGCTATGACCCCTTTATGTAAGATGCTATAAAACCCCGATTAATGAACAAAATTGGCCAAGCTCCATGGCAAAGGCCACCACCTCAACATGGTGAACCTCTTCTGCATGCTAATAGTCATTCAATGTTTTGTAGTTACCTGTAGTGTCAGTTTAATAGTCTTTAGCGATTTAGAAAGCAATTCTGTGCAAAATCTGATATAAAACGTCGTTATCTGCAGAAGAGGGTATTAAAATCCAACAGTTTATGGGTCATTTGCATGTAAGATGTTTGTTTTGAATTATTTTCCTTCCAAAATTGATGACACTGATTAGAGCACCCTCTGTTTGATAGACAACCTCTCTTACGGAAAAAAAAATTAAAGATCACAAAATGATAAGAACCATATTAGGATAGAAGGCAAACCTCCCTCCTCTCCACCTCCCACCCAATTATCAAAAGAAAATGCTAAGCTGGTCCCGGCTATCTCATCCTCGGATCTTGTTAGCATTTCTCTTGTCAAAATTAGAGGCCAACCAATCACTTGCCTATATATTATCTTCCAGATTCTGGCCATATTCAAAAGCTATTCTTGACTATTAATTAAACCCTATAAACTATGGGAGAAACAAATGTCGAATCACTCAATGGCAGCCCATGTTGTTGAGTGACTTCATTGTTTATGTTGTTTTCCTAAAGTTGTCTAAGCCACCTTATTTAATCCCAACAACTTCAATTACCAAAAAAAAACGCTACAACTTTTTATTTATTTATAAAGTAATTAAAGTATATGCCAACTATCTAGAGAGTTAGATTCCTAAATTACAACCAATATATTCAATGCCATAATTAAAAATCATAAAAGTAGCATTCTTATTGATGGTGTATCGGATGAGGGGTCTCCCTTTACACCAACCAGACGATCCATGATCGGCTCAAGTCCTAGGCGGGACGTTTCCTGCACACACGAGATGACAGAGGATCAGGGAGCTAGTGCCAGCAGGGTGCCAGCTTCTAGCTCTCCGACAATCAAGTTAGAGAGATCAGGGGGCTGTAGAAGGAGCTCTCTCCTATTAGGGTTTTCTTCAAAATCTCATACCTGAGTGGCAAACTAGTGTCTATATTTATAGACTCGGATTGAGGTGTCTCGTGGTGAATCCTGCCTGTCGCTTTCTTCCCCTGCTCTCGTACATCGTTACCCCCCACCTTCTTGCTCATTGTTGTCTCCCACGTTCTTGGGTGAATTTCCTTTTGCTACGCCTGTCCTTTTTTTAGGATTGATAGGTCTATTGGCAAGTCTGTTGCAAAGATCATGTGATTCATATAACGGTTTTCAGATCATGTTTATCCTTAAATTGAGTAGTTGAGATCTCGGGTGATGTTAACATTCTAGCGAAGTAGTTGGGCTGCCATGCCTTAGTGGGTTGGGGGGTTTTAGGTTTTCGGGAGCTCGAGTGGCCATTTAGGCCTCGAGTGCTAGGACTGTCAATCGAAACTATTGATGGGACACCTAGAGCAGAATACTGAGGGAATGTCTTGGTTTATTTGTCGAGGGCCTTGGTGGGAAGGTTCTAGGCTGGACTTCCTTCGAATCCCCAAGGTCACACTATCTTGGGCCAGGGTCCCGGTGGGCTATCAGGGTCTGTTCATGAGGCTCTCGATATGGTCTTCCCTATCAGTTACCCCTATTCTTGAGTTTGAGTCCATGATGCGCGAGAATATGAATCGTTTATATTCACTACTTACTATTTCAGCATAGACGGCATGTCGTTTCAACTGTTGAGGTGACACTGGATAGGGATGAGTGCTAATAATATCCTCGCATTCAATAAGTTTGGATAATCGAGAGGGCATGCCGACGTTAATTACAAGTCATGTCAAGCATCATGTCGCTACAAATCCCCATGCCATCCGACGGTCAGATTCAAATGTTTGAACCTTTATCGGGATTCGTGCCCCATTTTGTTTTCTGGGTCTATTTCGCTGACCCTTAGATTCACGACAAGTGTAGGGTCGAGAGTTTTTGAGGTCTCCTATAAAAACCTCTTCCGGTATTTTTCAAGCTTTCCTCTATTTTTGTTCATCTTCAACCTTCAGTTATCGGCGATTTTTGATGATCCCACAGCGTTCCCGCCAGTTACCATCTTCGCCTTTGCTCGTATCTGTGCTTCCAGGATTCTCATCCGACAGCCATCTTTCCTTAGTCTAGCATTCTTCTCAGGTATCCCTGTCCCTCGTCTGTTCATTTTCATCGTTTTGTTGCCTTTCTTTCTTCTTTCTTATTTCTTCTTTTACTACATGCTGATGTGTATTTTTTTTGTTTTCCTGCATTATGGGGCCTCAATTTTGGTTTTCATTTTCTAGTGGTTTTTGTTTTTTGTCTTTTTTTTTCTTTCTCGGCATAATCCCGCCTGTGTGGTTTTCGTTTCACTTTATTGTCGTAATTGTTAAAATGGTGTCCAGAGATTCTATTGATCGGATGGTTGATGAGGCCGATGACCTTTTTGAGGTCCGACGAGATCCCCTAGAGTAAGCCACTGAGCCAGATCAATCTAGCACTCAGGGGGCCGCCAGGGATATCGCCCCTGAGGAGAACTTCAAAGCCGCCCAATACGGCTTTGAATTGGGGGCGAAATCCCTGGCTCGATATCGCTTAACTTACCTTATCTCTGAGGGGGTGGTATTTGCTGCTTTTGGGGAAGCTTGGGCCTTCGAGGCCCTTGCCAGCAGCGTGATGCTGTACGAGTAGGCCCTAATGGAGGGTCTCCGATTTTTTATTCCCTAGTTCCCCAAGAAATTGTTATTCTGCCTTGGTCTGGCACTTGGGCAATTGATGTCCAATGCTTAAAGAATAGTCATAGGGTGCATGATCCTATGGGAATTGACTTTTAACAGGAAGCACCAGCTTACCCTTAACGAATTTTTTTTACTGCTATCAGTCAAAGGAGCAAGAACCAGGATGGTTCTTCTTTGCTAGTCAGGACCCAACACTCACCTTGGTAACGACACTCTCGAGTTCAAACAGTAGGTGGAGAACCCGATAATTTTTTTATTTCTGGTGAGGGTTAGGAATACCTCTCGGATGAGGACCCTACGGTGAAGTTCAATCAAGCATGGGCATCAGTCATCAGCCCAATAGGTAAGCTATCAATCTATTGCTTTTACCTGTGCTCTCTTTCCCCTTTGGTGTGTCTTTTTAACTGGGTCTCCACCTCTTTATTATTTATTTCTTAGCTCTTGAAGTGGATGAGGTGTCTGACCAGGAGGAGGCTCGCATTTGGGAGGTAATAAACTATCCTTACCACACCTACCTGAACCTTGTCACTCTCGATCGGCTTTTTCAGTGTATATTTGGTCCTAACCCGAGTAGATAGATTTCTTTACTGCACTTTGTTTTATTGATCTCTAATCTCGAGTTTGTTTTTATGCAACGATGAAGACAGATAGGAGTTATCTCTCTAAGGCCAAGGAAATCAGGGACGCAACCTAGGGGCAAAGAAGGCTGCTCAGCTGATGACCACTGGAGCGGGGACGTTTATAACCTTAAAAAAGAGGAAACACCTTATTGTCCCCTAGGGTCCTTCTGAGCCCCACACTCCCAAGGCGGCCCTGGTGCCCTAGGCCCCTGCTGCCACCCCTGCCGATGTCCTAGTCGTCAACCTAGACAAGGATGCTGAGGGTTCCTCTTCTCCTGTAGCCAGGGTCTAGGCTGCGGCTTCTCAATCGGCTACTTCCCCGACCACCTCCAATGCCCCTATCATGAAGGTTCCTACTACAACTCCGATGGCTCCTTCTTTCACCCCTGGGATTCCTGCTTTTACCATTATGGAGTCGACCTCGGCTCCCCTTAACTATACATTTGTACTAGCCTAGGAAGCAGACGACTCCCTCCTTGGGTCAGATTCTTGGTTACTAAGGACCAATCCCGGGGGGCACGCCTTCTAAAGAGCATTCCTCCCTCTGATTTCTAGTACCTGAAGAAGCGCCTCTTCCCGATTGAAGTGCATAGAGACATGATGCACCATATAGCCAAGGTAAGAAGTCTTGTCATTAGTGTTTTTGTATTTTTCCTTATACTATTTGTTTGCTATGTTTCCTATTTTGCCTAGCCCTGACTTAATTTTATTTGTTGTAGATCATGACTCTAATTGCTACCTCCATCGAGAGGTATAAGTACTATGAGCAGGTTAGGGACAATAACCTTGACCACCTTACCAAGATTAGGAATGAGTATCTGGCCCTCAGGGAGGCCAAATCTGTTGTCACCAGCCTTGAGAAGAAGTTGAAATGGTCGGAGGACTCTTGCTCCAACCTGACTAAGAAGACCACCGAGAAGGAGGCTCTCTTGAGAATTTGAGTCTCCGCTTGTGAGATGCTAAGGCAGAGATTAGTCAGGCTAGGAATGAGCTCAGGACTGAGAGGAATCAGCGCACCGAGCCGAGAACCACCTCAAAACGGCCGTTGAGGAAACAAGGAAGAGGACCATGGAGGATATTTTAGAGCGCATATGTCTCAATGCTGAGGCAGAAAGGGAGGGGGAGAGGCAACAGATGTGGGAGGAAGCCTCCCAGGAGGCAGAGATCAAGTATTTGGCCTTAAATGCTTTTGGCCTTGTCAAGGCTGATTACTTCTGGGAGGGCTTTGAGGAATTCTGGGATGTCACATCCGAGCGATTCCCCGACGTCGATTTCTCATTCATCTAGCCCAAAGGAACCGAGGCCAAGGACCAGGAGGAGGAAGAGGACGGCTAGGGTGACGTCATGGTCAATGGGGGGGCTACCAACCAAGAGTTAACGACTGAGGGGGCAGTCGAGGTGCCGGTAGCTGTACCTGAGAAACCTAACTTGGGAGATGTACTGGGGGATGTTAACCCCAAAGAATAGTTTTTTTTTACATGTAATATATTCTATACATGAATGAAAGTCTTTTGTGCTATTCTCTGTGCATCATCTACAGTCTTCAAGAATTTTTCAAGTGTTGATGTATACCACGACATTTTTGTGTTCCTTATGCGTACAATGGTAGGTAGGAATAAAAAGAACCTAACCAAGTGTTAATGCTTCTTGGGTCAGCTAACTATTTTCCGAGTAGTGAGGGAAGGGGTGGATTATAAGGATTCCTCGGGGTCACCGCTTTAGCATCGAGTAAGAATGAATACCAACCCAGGTTTGCTAAGTGTAGGCATATTAATTATTTCTAGTTGCAATGTTTACTCGGTATAAGGGTGCCCCGTGGTCTACTTTTTTTACGACAGATGTATTTATTAAGAACCTTTAAAGCATCAGATCTGTCGAGTCCATATATCCTTTGGTACATAAGGATTCTCGATGTCACACTTTATAGGCTTAAGCCTTATATTGTCAATGTCGTCGGGAATTCTTAGGCATTTGTTCTGGCCTTAGTCATACATAGGGGGATAACGTAGACGTACTTACTTGGAGGTAGGGGGCCATAATGTAATTATTCTTGACCTAACTCAGGTTGTCTCACGAGGTTACTCCTTTGCCTTTCTTGGCCCGGGGGTCGCCTAACTTGAAAACTTAGGGTCGCCTGACTTGAAGACTTAAGGTCGCCTAACTAATCATGGGGTTAGTCTTTTAACCCAGGGTGGGTCATCTTTATGAACCGAGGCTTAGTCTTGTAACCCGGGGCCAATCTTTTAGCCTGGAGCCATCGGTCGGGTCATCCACGTGACCTAGGGGTTAGTCTTGTAACTCAAGGCTAATCTTGTAGCCTAGAACCATCGATCAGGTCATCCTTGTGACTTGTAACCTGAAGTTGTTAGTCTGGTCATCCTCGTGACCTGGGGGTTAATCTTGTAACCTGGGGCTAATCTTGTAGCCTGGAGCTGTCAGTCGGGTCATCCTCGTGACTTGGGTAAGGTAGTTTCGACTGCTGTCGACCCTGCATAATCCAAAACATTCCATTAGTTATAGTTGTAATCTCAATTTCATTAATAATATCTCCTCAAATGTTTTACATTCCATGGTCGTGGTAGGGGCTCCCTTTACACAGTCTCGAGATGGTAAGTCCTGGGCCTATTACATTTTGTCACACAGTATGATCCTTCCCAGTTTGGCTTTAACTTTCCTTTCATTGGGTCTTGCGTTGCCAATGTTACTTTTCTAAGGACCAGATCCCCAACAACAAATCTCCTTGCTTTGACTCGGGAGTTGTAATACTTGGCCATTTTTTGCTTATAGGCTATTACTCGTAGGGCAGCTTCATCTCACTTCTCCTTCAGTAAGTCGAGGTTGTTTCTGAGGCCCTCCTCATTCTTTTTCAGTTCGAAGCTTGCCGTTCTGTGTGTAGTCATTCCGATTTCCAACGGTACTACCACCTCAATCCTAAAGGATAATGGGAAAGGTGTTTCTCCCGTAGAAGTTGCTACAGTAGTGTGGTAGGCTCATAGGATGCTAGGTAGTTCCACGGGCCAAAGGCCTTTTGAACTTTCGAGCCTTTTCTTAATTAAGTTCAGGAGTGTCCTATTGGTAACTTCCACCTGACCATTGGCTTGGGGGTGAGCTAATGAGGAGAAGTGGTTTTTAATGCCGAGCCCGATACAGAATTCCTGGTATCGTGTATTATCAAATTGTTTCCCATTGTCGGTGATAATGACTCGAGGGATATCAAATCAGCATATGATAGATTTCTAGGTGAAGTCTAGGATATTTTTCTCCGTGATTCTTGCCAAAGCTTCAGCCTCCACCCATTCAGTGAAATAGTTGATGGCTACTACCAAGAATCTCATTTGTCCCTTCCCCCTTACGAGTAGCCTAACTATGTCGATTCCCCACTACGCAAAGGGCTATGGCCCAACTATTGGGGTTAATTCTTCTGTCGGCCTCTTGGGGATATTGGCAAACCATTGGCACTTATCACATCTTTATGCGAGGAGGGCGGTGTCCTTTTACATGGAGGGCTAAAAGTACTAGGCTCTAATCATTTTATAGACTATGGCTTTGCCCCCCGAGTGATTCCCACATATCCCCTCGTGAATTTCTCAGAGTGCATAGTCAGCTTCTTCCTCAGATAGACATCTAAGCAAGGGGAGAGTGAAGCTCCTTTTGTAAAGGACATCACTGAGAAATAGGTAACGATTGGACCGTGTCCTTATTTTTCTTGCTTTTTTCTTAGATTTCGGTAGTTGGCCACTCTTCAAGTACTTTATAATTTGACTGGCCCATTCAGGCTCGGGGCTGACCATGTTGACCTTCTTGTCCTCCTTCACTTCGATACTTGGTTTGGGAAGGTGTTCCATGATGACTCTTGGGGTCAGGTCTCTAGAGGCAGATGATGCAAGCTTAGTTAACTTGTTGGCATCTTCGTTGTCCTCCCAGGGGACTCGCTGTATGATGAAATATTTGAATTGGTACTTCTCTTTCTTCACCATGGAGAGATACCGTTTCATTCCGTCATCCTTTGCTTGTACTTATCCGACTACCAACTGGGAATCATTCTTGACTTTTACCTTCTTTACTCTAAGCTCGTGAGAAGGTGTAACCTTGTGATCATTGACTCATATTCGGCTTCATTGTTGGTCGCTTTAAACCTGAACTTTATGACATATTCGAGCTTCACTTTCTTGGGTGTAATTAAGATAACTCCCCCTCTAACGGCAATGGTGGTGGAGGATCCGTCCATATGCACGATCCATTCTTCTTGGTTGGCTTCTTCTTGCCACCCATTTTGTGCCCCGATCTTAGCGTACATGTCGTAGGTGTAGTCGGTGATGAAGTAGGCAACAACTTGGCCATTAATTTCTCCTCGAGGGGGGTACTCAATATTAAATTTGCTCAATTCTATCGACCACTTCACTAGCCATCCCAAAGTCTCAGGCTTGTGCAATATCGTCTTGAGCGGTTGATCCGTTAGGACCTGGATGTTGTGGGCTTGGAAATAGGGTCTTAGTCGTTGAGCAGTGATGACCAAAGCAAAGGCCATCTTTTTTACCCTCGGGTACTTTTTCTCTACTCCCTAAGGCTCAGCTAGTTTAGTACACAGGGGCTTGTACACTAGCCTCTTCCCTTATCAATATTGAGCTTAATGTCGTTTATGATGTTGATAGGTATACATAGAGCACCTCCCCTTGCTTTGGCTGATTGATCACGGGCAGGTGGCTGAGGTGGTTCTTAAGCTCGCGGAAGGCCCTGTTGCAATCCTCATCCCAGTGGAAGGCCTTCCTTAGTAGGCAGAAAAAGGGTGAGCATTTGGCTCGAGAGATGAATCGGCTTAGAGTGGCAATCCTATCGGCTAGGCACTGAACTTCCTTCATGTTTCTAGGTGCCTGCATGTCGAGGATCGCTTTTACTTTCTTGGGATTAGCCTTTATTCCTCTCTAGGACACCATGAACTCGAGAAATTTTTTGGCTGACACCTCGAAAGCGCACTTGTTGGGATTAAGCTTCATTTTATTCTTTCTTAAGGTTCAGAAGGTCTTGTTTAAGTCTGAAAGGTGCTGCTCGGCTTGAAGGCTCTTCACTAGTATGTCATCTACATATACCTCAACGTTCTTTCCGATTTGGTCCTTAAACATCTCGTTGACCAGCCTCTGGTAAGTTTCCTCGGCATTCTTAAATCCGAATGGCATGACTCGGTAACAGTAGAGCCCCCGGTTAGTGATGAAGGTGATCTTTTCTTGGTCGGGCTCGTACATCTTAATATGATTATACCCTAAGAAGGCATCCATGAAGCTAAATATTTGGTGGCCGACTATTGAGTCCACCAAGGTGTCGATCCTCGGGAGTGGAAAGCTATTCTTCAGACATGCTTTGTTTAGATCTGTGAAGTTAACACACATTCGCCATTTTCCACTTGACTTCCATACCATCACAACATTTGCTAGCCAGTTAGGGTAATAAACTTTTCTCACAAAACTGGCCACCAGTAGCTTCTCTACCTCTTCTGCAATCGCTTGGATGCATTTTGGGATGAAATTTCTCTTCTTCTGTTTGATGGGCCTTAAGGCCGAGTCCACATTCAACTTATGTACGACCACCTAGGGATCTATTCCCTACATGTTCTCATGCATCCAAGAAAATACATCTCTATTCTTGGTGAGGAAGTCTTGTAATCGGGCCTTGAATTCCCTCGATAAGTATGACCCCACTCGGGTTATTCCATTTAGCGCGTTGGGGTTGAGGATAATGTCTTCCAGCTCTCCTCCTGGTTCGACTACTACTCGGGTCCTCTCATCTCGAACCTTTAAGCTGTTGATTAACATGTTCTCTCTAGGGGCCGGTTCTCCTTTGAGCGAAGCCATGTAGCATTCCTTGGCCGCCACCTGATCCCCTTTAATTTCTCCGATTCCCTTCTCTATCGGGAAGTGCATCAACAAATGATACATCGACGTGACAACCCTTAGTCAGTTTAATGCAGGCCTTCCAAGAATTACGTTGTAGGCTGAGGGGTAGTCGATCACCAGAAAATCTATCACTCGGGTCGTTTGATGCTTTCCTATGCTGGCTGTGAAAGGCAAACTGACTATCCCTAGTGGGAGCAACCGGTCACCCGTGAATCCTATCAATGATGTTTGGATGGGCCTGAGTTTATCTTGCCCAATTCTCATCTAGTTAAAGGTGGAGAGATACAAAATGTCTGTTGAACTTCCGTTGTCGATGAGGATGCGATGCGTGAGATAATTCGAAATGACCAATGTCACCACTAAAGGGTCGTTGTGCAGTTAACTCACCCGTTAGGCGTCCTCTATCGAGAAGGTAGTGGGCGGGTCCCCCGATTTGAGTTGTTTCGTTGGCCTTTCTATCATCATAAGTTGTTTATCCCTTTCTGCACAGATCTGCCTCATGTATAACCTCTTTGCTGAGCTGGACTCTCCTCCCCCTGCAAAACCCCCTGGCTATTACCCCTATCTCCCCAATTGGCCCTTCAAGTCTTCTTTCTTCTCGGGTTGGAGGGTCTTGATGGGTGTTTTCGCGTTTTACTTGTTGTCGCCCGGTGATAAACCTCTATAACTGGCCTAGCTGCATCATGGTTTCTATCTACTCCTTTAAATCAAAACAGTCATTGGTGTCATGGCCATGGTCCTGATGAAAGCGACAGTATTTGTCATGATTCCTCTTCTCTGGTGGGGTGCAGATTCTTTCAGGCCATTTGACACTTGGGTCATTCTTGACATGGACAAATACCTATTCCACAGGTGCATTAAGAGGGGTGTACTTCTGAAACTTACTCGGGGGAAGGTTGACTCATGGCCTGATCCCGTGACCTCCACCACCCTCTCTTTCCCGGGTGACTCGGTCCTCCCAGGGTGCCTATTATTCCCTCTTCCTTTTGTTATGTTGTAGATTGGACTCAGAGTCTCGTTCTCACCTGGTGTTGAGGGTATCCTTAGCATTCAATGCTGTTGTGCCTTTACTATGAGGTCGGCCATCTGGGTCGGGGGATTCTTCGATAGAGAGAATAGGAACTTGGAGGGCATTAGGCCTGCCGCAACAATTATCCTTTCGTCGGCACATCAACTTGTAGGTCTCCTTGTTAAATCAGGACATATAGTCCCGTAATGACTCCCTTTGTTTTGTTTAATGTTCAGGAGATGGGTTGCGGGCTTTCGATGCCTTTGGCCACCGATAAAATAACCGATAAATTGTCAGCTTAACTCTATGAAATCAGATATGCTTCCAGGCTTTAGCCGGCTAAACCAAACCCTGGCGGGTCCCTTGATTGTAGTTAAGAAGGCTCATCACATTATTTCATCAGGGGTTGCCTGGAGGTTCATGTGCGTCTTGTAAACCTCCAAATGGTCCAACAGGTCCCAGCTACTGTCGAACATCTCCTTTTACGGCGGTTTAAACTTTTTAAGGAGGGGTCGAGCCATTACCTTCGGGGTGAAGGGGTGGTTCATCCTCTGGATTAGCTCGTCGATAGTAGTCAGGGCCTTTCCTTTCAGGGCTTTCATCATCGTCGCCATCTTCTCTCTCACGTCCTCTATTTTTTCCTCTCAAGAGCTTAGGATGGAAACTCTTCCTTCATGGTGGCTTGCTTCCCGAAACCTTGAGGCCAAGATGCTCAGAGCTTCGTTTTCACACCCGTGACCATGGCTTTGGGTTGGAGGGGCATGAGACCCTGGCCACTCTATCTCATCATTGCCTAGTGTGGTTCTCCGGCCTCTCAGCTCTAGTATGATCTCCCGGTTATGTTCCATTAGTAGCTACACATTTTTCGTCAGCCCCTGGATTTTCTGCTCAATCACATCTGTCCTTGGGGTTCCAGGGCGCACTCCGTTGGAGACAGACGCTTCCATCTGAGCCGCCATCGACCTGGTTTCCACCATACGGACCTTAGGTTCTTCTGGAAGTGAAGCCTTCCCACAGACGGTGCCAACTGATGGTGTATCGAATGAGGGGTCTCCCTTTACTCCAACCAAACGGTCCATGATCGGCCCAAGTCCTAGGCAGGACGCTTCCTGCACACACGAGACGATAGAGGATTAGGGAGCTAGTGCCGGCGAGGTGCCGGCTTGTAGCTCTCCAACGATCAAGTCAGAGAGATCAGGGGGTTGTAGAAAGAGCTCTCTCATATTAGGCTTTTTTCAAAATCTCATACCTGAGTGGCAAACTGGTGTCTGTATTTATAGGTTCGGGTTAGGGTGTCTCGTAGAGAATCTTGCCTAGAGCTTTCTTCCCCTACTCTCGCACATCGCTACCCTCCACCTTCTTGCTCGTTGTTGTCTCCTACGTTCTTGGGTGAATTTACTTCTATCACGTCTATCATTTTTTTAGGATTGACAGGTCTGTTGCAGAGATCATGCGATTCGTATAATAGTTTTCAGATCATGTTTATCCTTGAATTGAATAGTTGGGATCTCGGATGGTGTTAACATTCCAACGAAGTAGTCGGGAGGCCATGCCTTAGTGGGTGGGGGGTTTTTAGGTTCTCGGGGGCTCGAGTGGCCATTTAGGCCTCGGGTGCTAGGACTATCAGTAGAAACTATTGATGGGACACTTGAAGTCAGATACTGAGGGAATATCTTGGCTTATTTGTTGAAAGCCTTGAGTGGAAGGTTCTGGGTTGGACTTCCTTGGAACCCTCGGGGTCACACCATCTAGGGTCAGGGTCCCGGTGGGCTATCAGGGTCTGTTCATAAGGCTCTTGGTATGGTCTTCCCTATCACTTATGTCAACTCACACATCACTTAATCCCAATGCTAATGCTTGTAATTGAAAACAGTATATTCGTTTAATAATTTTTTTTTCTAGTTTTTAATCCATTTGTTTACACTCTTCCCATATTCCTACATGGCGCACTATGAAGTATTCTAATGTCATTTTTACAAAAAAGTAAATCCAAACTGATCTTCCATTAACATAAAAACATGGAACTATGGCTATGTAGAAGGAAGATCATAAAATTTCTTCTAAATCTCACTTATTTTTTCTTTTCTTTGTTTTTTTTTTTTTTGTCAAGAAGAAAAAAAGTTGTCATGTATATTATCTCATTTATTTTGGTGAAGATGTAGATTACCTCATTTAATTTGGACTTTTTCTTTCTTTCTGGTTTAGATACAAAATTTCTTTGTCGTAGGTTTCTTTTTCTTCATTGATACTTTTTTTTTATTTGGGTGAAGTCATTGTTACCTTATTGGAGAAGTTTTTCTTTGTGGGTATTTTTTTTGTTTCCTTTAGCCTAGAAAAATTCAAAGAAATCAAAAACAAAAAATGGGTTTGAGTGGAATTACCAAGTGCTGAACCTAAAATAGATGACCCCACCCACTTGTCAACTCAACCCAAACTCCCCACCATGTGGGCCACTTCTTATGGTTACAACCAGTGGGTCTACCCATTTGATTTGATTTAGCCACCAAGTGCCAAAGCATCTCTTATGGTTACAACTAGTGGGTCTTATCCATCAGATTTGATTTAGCCAGCTAGTGCTAAAACATGAATGGTTAAAAACATGTCAAGCCAAACCACTGAAGTGTTCATTTCAGATGCTTGGGTAACTATAGCCATGTCCCCCATGCAACAAATGCAACGAGTGGCCTACCAAATAGACCACTCTGGAGCTCAGAATCAATGTGACAACAACACATACATGTGATGGGTCTCTGGTCAGTCAGTCACCGACCATGTGGGGTCATATGGCATATGCTTGTTGTTTCGTGCATAAATGAATCACTGCAAAAGAAAAAGGTGTACGGAGTGAATAACAACCAACCACATGTCAGATGCTAATTAGCTTCAGTTTGCTTTAGAGATGAAGGAAAATGACTTTTACTCCTACCCATTAATGGGAGAGAGTGGAAATATTTTTATTATCTAACGTGGAAGCAACCAATAACATAAAGCGTGCCGACCATCTTAAATTGGCAAATTCTTAACCGCCTGACATTTGCACTACTAGGCTACTAGGCATATTCTTGAAGCAAGCCAACGGGCATACACTTTTACAGCCATAAACGGATTGAACACGGAGTGGATCTATCTTAGATCTATATGGGGTTCGTTAAGATTATTTGGGTATATATATATATATATATATATATATATATATTCGCTTATTATATAGATCATGCCTATTTATTTATCTGAATATTGGATACAAATCCAGATATCCGATTACACATAATTTTTCATTTCTTGCAATATCAAGCTCTCCGGAGAAGATTAGGTACGAATGCATCAAATTGGCATCAGGGAGCTGACATGACGGCCCTTGGTTGCATTCTGATGCATCAGTACCAACTTCATTCGTACGTAATCCTAGCCCAACAAAGGTTTATGTTATATTTTACCAAAAACATCTAATCCATTTTATCAAAAATAAATAAATAAAATCTAGTCTATTTGCAACCCTACCTATATATCAGGAAATGCATATATCATAGATACTGGATAATCAGAGAGGCCGACCTGGGTGTGTTTGGTTGGTTAAACTATTTATCCAACCCTAACCCTAAGAACTGAACCAAAGAATCAGCTTGAAGACAATTCGATTTTAATCTAAACCCTTAACACACATTATGTTTGGTCTGCCTAACTTAAAAGCATTTCAACTTATGACAATATAATCAGCTCGATTTAACAGTAACTATTTACGGTTGAGTCTTTTGATCATACAGGGTTTTTATTGGCATAGGCAATCTTTTAGATGGACCCAAAAGTAGGGGTGTGCATGGGCTGGTTCTGGGTGGGCTTTACTAGACCTAGGGCAGGATCCATCATTGATACTACAAGCTCAGGATGGACTGGCTGGGCCTGTAAAAAATTCCACACTTTAAGGTCCAAGCACGGCCCAACCTGATTTTTGGAGCCTTGGGCTGGCCCAAGACCCATTATTTCAATTCATAAACTATATTTTTTTTTCATACAAAAATTATATGCGGTCCATGGTCAGCCTGAGCATGGTCTAATTAAGTCCGGGCTTAAACTTGGACCTAGGGACCCTTTGGCATAAGATTGGGCCTTTTTGGGTTATCTCTTGGGGTGGGCTAGGCTGTGTTTGGGCTGGCCCAGCCCTATGGACAGCCCTTCTCGAAAGTGCTGCACAGGATTTGTAGCTTAGGACCCATGATTTTCTCAATAAAAAATGTAACATATTATACATTGTGGGGCTTAAGTTGGGCCGGTTAAAACTTCATTCTAAGCTCAACGTGACTGTTAAACAGAGATTTCTCAGCCATAGTCCAACGTAAGGTTTGAAAATGTCAAATGAAGTCATTGTTAGAAGCCAGGTTGGGTTATTAAGGTCTCAGTTGAGCCAGTGCCTGGCACTGCCCCAAGTTGCACCCTAGGTTGATGGTTCATCATCAATAGTTAGGTCCCTCTTGGAGGGATGATGTGGTCAATCTAGACCATCCATTTGATATAAAATTCGTTTTTATTGGCAACGTGTACAGTGCCCCAGTCCACATCAACACTATACCTTGTAGGTATTGACATTTGGACTATTTCTCTCACACAACACCTTTTAGCTTATTTTTTTTTCAAAAAAATGTTCTGAAAAGAGAGATTCTCTTGCCAAGTGAGGGCCTATTTAAACTGAAACATGCCACGTGAAGAGATTTAATGTGGATAACACATGGAACCAGTTTCGGCTGCCACCTAAGCCAGCAAGGTTTTTTTGTTTCAAAGGCTTTAAAATAAAAATCAGTTTAGGCTCTTGTATTGATATTTACAGCCCAAGCTAGGCCCAAAGGATTTTTAACAAACCCAAGCCTGCTCAGGCCCACCCCTTCAATTTTCCCCTCTTTTTATTAAAGAAGATGTGAAGTTCACATAACAAGTGCATAAGAGAGGTATGCTGATTTGTGAAAGTAAAAGAGGTTGGTCAAATCTGTTGATTTGGAAAAGTATAAAATGTATGTTGCTTTCCAGAGGAACTTAATATCATAGAAAAGGCGCAAGATCTAATTTTGCAATCATTCTGTAGATTTAAATGTATATTATAATTATATAATACTGATCTAATTGGAATATCGCATTTAGGCACATCTTGTATGTGCATGTTATGATGTTGTCTCGAGTTCAACCTGAAAGCAACCCAAAATGCAACCTGTTTGTGGGATTTGTAAATTGACGTGAATGACATGAGACCTGTTTTTGACCCAAATCAGAGATTTAGGTCTGAACTACCTGAACTGTTAGGGTCTATTTTACAGGTATTTTGGGGTTTTAACCCGTGATAAGAAGTAGGGTTTTTCTTAAGATTTATGCCTCCATATAAAATCCTATTCGTAGGGAGAGAGTTCTTTATGTTTTGAGAGAGATTTCATTATGAGGCTTTGAGAGAACTCGTCATATTTGTAATCTTTATTATAGTAGAAGCTTTTGACCATCTTCAGTTGTGGATGTAAGCAATTTTGCCTAACCACGTAAATTCTTGTGTTATGTGTAATTGTTCTTTTGCATTTTCGGTTTTTCATTTTGTTTCACAATGCCATTAACCCAAATCTGATTCATTTTGTCATAACAGTGCAAATAGTATGACGGCCCATTGGGCTGTTTAAGCTACAATTTGGGCCCAAAACATTTAATTAACAGGCCTTAAAATAGGTCTAGGCCCATGAGCTGGAAAGTGCAGTACAGTTCTAGGCCTTAAAATGGTTCCCACGGGGCTGACCTGGCTATGTGCACCCCTATCTGTGTAAGATTTCCTGTCTAAGAAGTTAAGAACCATATATGTACGGACCACCCGACTGGACCAGCGTACCCCACTGATTGGGTCGAGAACTGTTCTCGATTTTAAAAGATCTATTTACTTGTTTATTGTTTTTAGCAATGTATTAAATATTGTGTTTACAACTTTCAAGTGTTGATACATTGTATTTTATTGTGTAAATCCATAAAAAATCCAATATTTTGATCCATAAATAACATTTGTTTCTCCCAAAGGTAAACATCATTCAATACTAACCTACCTTTTCCATTTCACGGAATTAAGATTTATTGTATTCCTTTCCAAAACTGTTCTCTAAATATGGATTCTTTAGGAGAGTTTAATATTTTACCAAAAAAAAAAAAGAGGGTTTAATAGGTTTCTTTTGAAAAATTAAATAGGTATTAATTTATCATTATGTAAACTGTTGGGAGGGAAAGTTCAAAGAAGGTTATAAGAGTGGCATTTAACCTTTTAACTTCTGCCATAACTTAGGCTAGTTGGCCGGGTTAGGTCAGACTCTATAAAACATTATAATTTCATCATAATAAAGTGTAAATTGCACATGTCATATAAATATTAAGAGAACAAATAATAATTATGAAGTCTAAGGAAGGTTTGTAAGGGTACTAATGCTAACAAGATTCAACTTGACCTCAAGACCATTTTTATGTAACTCGTAAATCCTATATCTGCAACATGTTGCTAAAACAATTACATTCAATCTCTTAGTAAAAGGGTAGGTTAGATTTTACTGTGAAGATATTTTCTTAATTACAATTAATTTTTTTTATCCTATACTATATATAGCACGGATAGCATGGTACTTCTTCTAAATGTGCTTTGCCAATCTGTGATATTTCAAATCCTTAGTTTGACAATGATAACAGGTCATCACTATTGTATAGTCTTTTTCCTATTTAAATATCTTATGTTAGCCCTAACCCAATGAGCCTTACGATGGTTACCTTCTTAGCCCTATTAAAGTGACCTACTACAAAAGTGATATTTGGTCTTGTTGGTATTTGGTCTTGTTGGTGTGGAGCCTGATGTAATTGGAACAATAAAGAAGAAGAAGCTGAAGAATCGGACCGATCCAAAGGACCTTGGATCGATCTGATCATAGCTAAACCAATCTAGACACATTCTGAACTGCATAGGTGGAAGACAGAAAGTAGGTGAACCAATCCAACCTAGGCTTCAGACCAATCCGAGGTATTTCAGACCGATCTGGTGGTAGAAGTTTAGTTGCAAACCAAGATAGAAAGTTTGTCGAAGACACTTTTCAAGTTCGACCTATATAATGTATGTAATGTATCTATTGTTGTTTAAGGTTAGATTAAGGTTGACAGAGAATTAGAACATGTGGTTTGTGAGAGATTGAGAGAGAACTCTTATATTCTCCTAAAGGTAGTGAAACTTTCTTTGCAGCTCTGTGGTTTTTCCCCTTGGGGTTTTCCAAGTAAATCCAGTGTTTTGTAGTGTGATTGTGATTTGATTTGTTTTGTTCATTGATTGTTATTGCTTTCATCTTGTTTGGTTTGATTGGTAGGTTTATGACATAATCGCCCAATAACTAGTATTGGTGGTCAACAAAAATTCTTTTGTTTTGGAATCGACACATGTACATGTCTTTTCAATTCAGATTATCAAAAGGGTTTCGGATTCGGTAATGCTTCTAGATAGAGGACTTTCACAATAGACAATGGCACCTAATATTGACAGAGTAAATAAAAGTTTACTAAAATTAAAAGTATAGAATACAATGCTGGTTACAGAGATACCTTCGAACAATAGATTAGCCGGTGTCTATCCTCTTGAAATGGGGAAGACCTTGTTGAATTTGATCCTTCGAACAAAGACAGATTAGCTGCTACTCTTTCTTTTGGAAGCACCTCACTGAATCTGATTTCGCGAACAAGTCAGACTAGCCAATGCCCTTCTTTCTAGAAGAGCTTCGTTGAATCTGGTTCTGCGAATAATACAGATTAGCCAATGTCCTTCTTCTGAAAGAGTTTCATTGAATCTAGGTCTGCAATGTAGACGAATCACATAAGATAAGGGGTTCAAATCACTACAGGGATGAACTACTGCTACACCTAATCTAAAGCTACGACTACTAATAAGATATGTAATTTGTTGATGATGATTGAGTTGTTCCCTGTTCATTGTTTTTCCCTCATTTAAAGAGGCTGCACATGATGCCACAGTTACTCCTCCATGTTCATTATCTAACCATTTTTCAATTTAAATCGTGGGTCATCTCATTTGCTAACTGGGTCATGTATCTCTTAGTGTGATACTAGTGGTCCCCTTTTCTGCTTTGTCTTCTACCCAATGTGGCTTATTTTCATTACCGCCTGCTTGTTGTCATTTAACTCCACGTGTCTTCTTCTGACTGGCGAATTTCAAATATGTTCTAAGAAATGCCCCCTCGAACATGTCTGGTTTGAATCTTAACCAAACACATGTTGATCTCCCACCATTTTTTAGTACTCGTGCAATCACATCAGTCGTCTCCTGTAAATGTCGTTTTGCTTTAATCGATGCCATTTTTCTCTGTGTTTTCTTCACTTTGAAGTTTTCCATCTTCTTCTTCCATTCTATTTGATCTTTAATCTTCAATCGCCTTTTTATGGCCATGCGAAGTAAGTCATACTTATTAATGTTGAATCTGGGGAAGCTTTCTCTCCTACCAAGAAGCAAAAAGAAGGGGAGATCCCTATTATCGAAAGTAAAACCGCTATGATTGCGGTAAAATGATTGTGTATTTTAAGTGTAAGTGATCGTGCTATGTCTATGGTAGTCTTTATCGAGCTTCTTTCTGAAGCTACTTCTTCAAGCTCCAATATCCCTCGTTATGCCCTAGGTCCCACTTTTCTAAAGGAGAATCCACTTCAAATGCCTCATAATTTCCTAGTCAACCTTCATGGAGTTCCCTTATTCTACTTTGAGAACATTGACTAAGGTGAATGGGAAAAGAAGAATGAACCTGGTTTCTGGTACAAATCCAACCGTTCTTGGGTCGATTGGGTGGACTGCATGTTTTCCCAAAGGCAAAAGTAATGAGAGAAGCTTAGCCTCACCGGAGCCATTTTATCCTCTAAATCAGATATGCCCTTTAACCAATCTCTTATTTCTGCCTTTTTAGTGTTTTGGTCTCCTACCTCAAAATGTTTCTTACTCCCAGAGGGTCCTATGTCCGTCATGTTAGCTGACGTTTATCACCTGCTTAACATTCCTGTTGAAGGTGACATTATTCTCCTTAACATTTCTGATTCTTCTTGATTTTCCTTCAACTATCCATTAGAGTCTTCATGTCTTTCATACACTACTTTTCTCACTCGTGAGATGGGCAAACCCAGCAGCGAGGTCACATTTCAAGAGGAGTATTCTTTTTATCTCTAATGACTATACAAGTTCATGGTTTGTTCATCCTCAAAGAGGATAACCCTAGGGTTTGCCCCCATTGCTACAGCTCTAGCCTCAAACCATCGATTGGCCTTAGGCCCTCTTATGCTTGCTATTTTTTAAAGATCACTTTGGTCCCTGACTCGAGAGAGGTTTTTTGGCTCAATCAATGAACCATTATGGCTAATCCAATTATGAATTTATGCCTATTTTCCAAGTTTATCTCCTATTTCATTGAATTATCAAACTCAAGTCTCATTTTGCAACGCACAGTACTGGCTTAAGGCTAGGTATCCTGAATCATCTTCTCCCACTTTTTTCTAGTGCATTGATGTCATTTTTTATGTACAACGAGTGCATTCTGACATTCATTTCCTCCTATTTCGAGATTTGAAGTTTGGTTCTGCCAAATATCTTGCTTGGCAACCAAACCCTACCTAGTCTAAGTTCAGAGCCCTAAGGATCTAGATATCATTAGTTTATTCTTGAGACCTTCCTGTTTTCCATAAACCTGATCATGTTGAAGCTTATTGTCTAAACATGTGAGCTCGACAATTTGGACTTGTCCAATGTATCCTTATTTCTCTTATTTTTATTTTAAATTCTCCATATGAGACATGTCCTTCTAGTTAGAGAGAATTATTCATCGAAAAAATAGGGGAAAGTATTTGTCCATGATGTCGCTTTTATGTCCTATCCTTTCGAGGGATTCCAGAATCCACTCCCTCTTTTGACACTTGGTGGTCGAGCTTATTGGAGAGCGTTTGAGAGTTACTGAGTCAAATCAAAGATTGACTATGCCCTCCTTACGAGGCTCCTCCAATAGTAGGTATATTCTTTTACTTTTCCCTTATCATTTCTTTTGTTAATTCTTGAGTTTTTATTTGTAACAATTTTTCAACAGCCCCTCTCTGTGCTGTTTCTACCCTTCCAACTTCATCTCATCTAGACAAGCAACCTGATGCTGGTATGAGGAAATCTAAACATCGGAGGGAAATTAAAAATTTATCCATAAAGGACATGGTCGACCAACAAAAGGCAGTTGTTCAAGTTGTTAAGATCGAGCATCAATATGAAGGAGAGGTTGACCTGGAGAGAAGAAAAAAGAAGGCAGTTGTCATATCTGTTGAGGATAAATTATGACAAGAGCTCGAGGAGAAATAAGAGTTATTGAAAAAGATTAGACTCAAACTTGAGGCTCTAATTCAGAAGAAAGTCAATGAGGTAAAAGATAGGGCAAGGTTCGAATTAGAAAAATGAACCAAAACACTAAATGACAACCTTGCTTGTTCATGGGAGGAGGAACAAAAGGCTATCGATGAGAGGAAAAAAGAAAAAATAAACAAGACGATGAAGAAACCGATAGGAAACAAGGTGAAGAGGAAAAGCAGAAAAAGCAAAAAGAGAATGAAAGGAAGAAAGAAATCGATAGAAAAGAACAAGAGAAAAAAGATAAGAAGGAAGCAGAGAAGAAAAAGAAATAAGAAGATAGAAAAAGAAAAGAAGAGGAGAAAAAGAAGAAGGATGAGGAAAATAAGAAAAAGGAAGAGAAAGAAAGAAAAGTCGCAGAGGAAGTAGAGAGAAAAAGAGAAGAGGAAGAGAGGAGACGATGGCTCGATAAGGCTAAAAGAAGAGATGAGCAGAGAGAAAGACAAGCGAAAGAAGAAGCCAAAAAACTCGATGAAGAAATAAAAAGAAAAGAGGAAGAAGAAAGACAAAAACAAGAAGAGGCTATCATCGAGGAACAAAAAACTAAAGCCTCAGGACATGCTGTAGAGAATGAGGCAACCATTAAAGATCTAGATACATGTCATTCCCCTGATCAAGGGGAGATCAAGGGTTCATCTCGAGACCACACCATTCATCTTAGTGAAGAATCATCAACTGGGGTGATAGACCTGGATCTGCCCTCTACCAGTCTGACCTCTCTGGTTCCAGAATCTTCAGAAATGGTTTTATTAAAAGGCTTTGAAAGTGCCTTATTCAATGCACCAACAACTGAGACTGTGAAGATTCCTGTCGAGCCTCTTTCTTTAGAATCATTGTCAGCAACTGTTGCTGCCCAACCTTCCCAAGAGATCTCTAGATGTTTGGGTCAGCTTCTTTCTCGAGCTAATCTTTTTTACTTCTAGGGCCACAAGGATTACAATGTCTTCTTTGTCTTCATCTCCATCTCCTTTGGCTTCAGATCAGTTGCATTAAGCTCTAACAACACTTCAATCCTACTTTACTACTGGGCCTAGGCTCTGGCAATGCCATGTCTACAGATCAGTGCTTTTAGATCCAGTAGTCAACAACTCATTTGTTAGTTTCAGCAACTTGTTGCTCCGATATCCTAGGTACTTATCAGTGGATCAACGAGCTAGTCTTCACTTAGCTCTCTCCTCCTAGAATGAACCACATGAAAAAATCCAGATAAGGTGTACCAAAGAGGTCCATGGTCAAGAATTAAAGGCTCAAATCGATGCTTTACAATCAAAACAATCATCAACTGTTGATCATGTCTCTTCTTTGGTGGACAATCTTAATGCCCAGGTCATAAAAATTTAGAAGGTTGAAACCCATCTCATGAAGTTAAAAGAGAATTTACAGAATTCAAGCATGGAGCTCGAGAAGGTGATGAAACAAGATTCTCTTCATTCTAAGGAAATTCCATGCTTAGAAGGGGAACTATCGACCTGTGAGTCAGAGCTTAAAGATTGTGACCAGGTCATCGACACCTGGTGGTCTTTACTAGCTTCCGTTTTCTCCTAAACTTTTTGGACCAATTATTTTGTACTTTTGTTTTGGTCTTCTTGTAACTTTCTTACTTCTAATATTTTATATTGGTCAGCTTTTGCTACCACATCGAGGGCTTATACTTTTTTAGGTATTTTTCATTAATACTTTGTACATGTTCTTGTCCCTCAACCTGCATTTAATCTATAGGCATTGTCATTTAATACTTAACTTACTAGAAATGGTCTCTCCCATGTTGGGGACCATTTACTTAATTTGGGATCCTTAGTCCTAACCGGTAAGATGACTTCCCATACCAATTCTCCCTCATGAAATGATTTGTTTTTTACTCTCCAATTATAAACCTCGGCCACTTTTTGTTTTTGTGAAACAATGGAATTGAGGGCCTCAAGCTGTTTTTCCCCGATGTCATCTATTTCAGACATCATGACCTCTTGGTATTCGATATGGCTTAGCTAATTCTGATTTTCCATCCTCAGAGATTGCATGGTGATTTCTAATGGTAGTACCGCATCATGCCCATACATCAGTGCGTAAGGCGTAGTCCTCGTGCTTGATCTTTTGGATGTTCGATACGCCCAACAGCATCAAATAGTAATTCGTCTCAATTTGAAGCATTCTTGCCTACTATCTTACGTAGATTATTTTTTATAATCTTGTTAGTTGCCTCTGCTTGTCTGTTTTCCTAGGCATAATATGGAGTTGAATTCACTATTTTGAACCCATAATCTTGGGCGAATTCTCATATTTGAGCTCCATTGAATATCAACCCTCGATTAACAATTATAAATTAGGGAATTCCAAATTGATGCACTATCATTTTTTTAATAAAATATATATATATATCTCATTAACGTCCCAATATGGCTTACACTCTACCCACTTTGTAAAATAGTTTGTGACAACTAAAATGAAACAATTTCTTTTTATTGAGGTTGACCTGACTTTTCCTATCATGTCAAGAGCCTATCCTTTAAATTGCCAAGGCTTTATAACTGAATGTAGGTTAGCTATTGGTAACCTGGGCACCAGCTTATGTTGTAGACAAGCTTCACAACCCTCAGCATAGCTGATGCAGTCTTGTAGAATACTTAGCCAGAAATAGCTATATTGAAGGATCAACCACTTCATTTTTATGCCAACTGGTGTGCGATACAGATTCCTTTGCGAACTTTTACCATTGCAAGCTTAGCTTCATCTGTCCCTAGACATTTTGAGCAACATACCATTAGTCCCTCGTTTAAAAAGCTCTTGAGGTTCACCCCAAAGTATATATCCTTTGGCTTTGAGTTTCAAAGAATTATTTCCTCCTCGATTAGGGTTCTGTAGATACTGAATGATTGGTTGTTTCCAATCACCCTATTTTTCCTTCCCATTATTGGGAGTGATGATGTTGATATTAAGGACTTCTTCTGAAATTGAATTCTCACACCTAAACTGTAAGCTTGCACTGTTATTATTTTCTTCAGGGGAGATAGGACTAGTTTTGTACCCTAAAGCAACTTATGTCACCCAATTGGCCTTGTGGTTGAGGCTTCGAGGTATGCACTTCAATGTGACATCGTCGAATGCCTTTAACAATTGGTTAACTTTGTTCCTATAAGACATCAAAATAGGACAAATACATTTATAGTCTCTTGAAGCCTAGTTTATCACTAACTGTGAATTCCTAAGGACTTCGAGGAACTTTACTCCTAAGTTGTTTAGGATCAATAAACCTCGAACCAAGGCTTCATATTCAGCTTGATTGTTGGTGAATTCTCCTTCTAGTCTAAAGTTCAGTTCTGTGACTGTTCTTCTTAGAGAAAACGATTACTATCCTTGCTCTGGATCCTTTCTTAGTCTTGGACCCATTGAAATACAATTGTCAATGAGCGAGGGTAGTGTAATTGTCCTCGATGTTTGTCTGAATAGGGTGGTAGGGGTGATCGGCTAGGAAATCTGCCAAGGCCTGACCCTTTACTGCTTTCTATGAGACAAAGACAAGATCAAACTCAAGGAGAGCGAGACTCGCTTTCCTGATTCTACCTTGTACCATAGGTCGTGACAACATGTATTTTACTACATCAGTTTAAACCACGATATACACAACAAGTGATAGAAGATAATGTCTTAATTTCAATGTTGTATAGTACAATGTTAGACATAATTTCTTTATCATAGGATAATTACATTCGGTCTTTTGTAAGACTTGACTTAAGTAGAACACTGACTGTCTGTGCCCTTCTTCATTTTCTTGAGCCAATAAGCTTGCTATTGAGTCTTCTGGGGCATCAATACTGGTTGATTTGACAAATATTCTTTGATCTTCTTGAAGGCTTGTTGGTGCTTTTTTTTCCACTCGAATTCTTCGTTCCCCCTCATTCGTAGTGTATGTGAGAACACTTTTTGTCTTTGCCACATTAGAAATAAAACATCTAAGAAAATTAATTTACCCAAGAAATTATTGTACTTCCTTCTTTGTAGAAGGTGGTTGGGCCTGAATAATTGTCTTAGCTTTGTTCTGATCTATGTCAATTACTCGATAATGCACTAGGAAGCCCAAAATTTTTTTAGCACTTACGCCGAATGTGCATTTCAAAGGGTTCATTTTTAATTGATGTTTTTTCATCTTGAGAAATCTTTTTTCTAGATTGAGTAGGTGGTTTTCAAGCCAAAGGACATAACCACCCACTCGAACACACCTATCGATCTTGGACATCGAAAAGCTGTTTTATGAATGTCTTTTTCATTGATAAAAATCTGGTTATAACCAGAATGTCCATCTATAAAAGATAATATTTGATGTCTTGTTGCCCCATCAACTAACAAATTAGCCACAAGCATGGGATATTCATCTTTCAGAGTGGCAGTATTAAGATTTTGAAAGTCAATGCAAATTCTCAGTTTGCCATTCTTTTTTACCATTGGTACTATGTTCAAGAGCCATTCGACATACCTGGTAGGGCGGATG
>JAOXJP010060130.1:0-15695 GCA_025762735.1 Platanus orientalis | reverse complement strand
CAGTTTCTCTCTGAATTAGTTAAATTAAACAGGTATTATTCTTCAATTATGATCTGTCAATTGGATTTCTATTTCTCCAGATTTCATACTAGTTCAGCATTAAATAACAGAAATCTTGGATTTACCAATCTGTGTAAGTATATCTTCTCTCCAGGAGGACATTCAATGAGCAGCTTCTCCATATCATAAAGGATGAAGGTGCATTTAGTACAAAGCATACTCTTCTCATTTTTCTGCAAACAGCCCTCCAGGATCAATGCCCTGTGGTTGCTGGTCTTCTTCTCCAACTTGACCTTCTGGTTTGGACCTCTATAACACTTCCATACAACTTATTCATGCCTGGAACCTTAAATATTCTGAAACCTTGAAGAAGAAGAGTTAGGGACTATCACTGTATAAAACTCTAATACTACCATCAAGAAAATAATAATTGCTGCTGCAATGGAAATCACAATGGTGATGAAAGTTAGTACTGATTTACTTTTTTCTTGGTCTTAGGAGGAGCCAAGAAAGATGAGTATGTACCGTGAAGAGGCTATTGATACTCTTATTTCATGCCTTAGAAATTCAGACTTCCCTGCCACACAGATAGCTGCTGCAGAGATGATTTTGACCCTGCAAGGGAGGTTCTCTTCCTCTGGAAAGCCCCTTGCTCGGGCATTCCTTTTAAAACGTGCAGGACTTGATAAAAGTTATAGAACTCTAATGCGAGCAGAGCAGCTCGGCTACATTACTGGAGAGTCCAAAGAAAATCTGGTTAGTTCCTTTCCACACTATTTCTCATTTTTGGCATATTTGATTTACAGATAACTTTTCTTGCTTTTATCACATTAGTATTAAATTATCAGTTAACTGCTTTTGTTTGGTTTTTTACCTTTATTTTATTTCTTTTAGTTAATACACATAATGGTAATTTGCAATCTATTTTCTTTATGGGTATCCATAGGAAGAAGAGAAGGCAGCCAATGAGTGGGAAAGAAGAATGGCATTTGTTCTAGTCACTCATGAGTTTGGCCTACTGTTTGAGGCTTTAGCAGAAGGCTTGAAGAGCAGATATGCAGAATTGAGTTCGGCATGCTTTGTGTCTGCCACATGGCTCGCACACATGCTCACTATTCTTCCAGACACAGGCATACGAGGAGCAGCTCGTGTGTGCTTGCTTAAGCGGTTCATCTCAATATTCAAGTCCGCCAAAGATGGTGAAGACAGAGTGCTGGCCATGCTTGCTCTGAGTAGCTTTATCCATGACCCGGGTGGGTAGCAAACTATTTAACATTGAATACCCCTTTTTTAAGATGTTAGGTACTTGAGTTGTATATGACACGTGTTGAATTCATATCCACATTGCTTATAGAATCCTTTAGTTTTTAGTCTTTTATTATTTCAGGCATTGTGCATATACTAGTCAATCATTTTAATTAAATTATATTTATTTGGATAATTTGTGTCATCTGCATACATTATGTATCATTGTGCTTCTATTGAACAGGTCTTGTTCTGTAAGAAACCTTTTGATGTTTCTCATAACTAAATGAATATGGCAGCATGTCAGATTTTCCTGCACTGCTGTGGCTTATTCATCTGTACTTTGTCTAAAGTTAAATTTTCAACCTATTATAAGAATTAAATTTGAAAAGTGGTGGCGATAGCTCTGATACTTGACATTGACTCCAATTCCAGAAGGCCTACGGGATCTGACGTTCCACATGAAGGACATGTTGAAGGGTCTAAGAGAGCTCAAGAAATCTTCTGCTGTAGCATCTGAGATGTTGAAAATTTTCTCAGAAGGCCAGGATCGTAGTGCCGTAAGTTTATCGCATCTCTGTATACCCTCTTCCTGCAAGGGGAAGTATCTCAAAGCCAGTTCTCCATTCTTGTTTGTCAGCAGGAATTGTGGAACCATAAAGAGTTAATTCAAGTGGATTGCAGTGTGAATGGAGAAGTGCTATCAATAGTTTGCTTCAAAGATAAGATATTCTCTGGCCATTCAGATGGAACAATAAAGGTAAAGACTTTCTGATTCTTTCCTTCATGTATTCTGTTACCCTTGATCTAGTTTATTCCCATTTACTGAATACTTTGTGCATGGACCGCTTAGTCTTGGATTTTGTGCATTGATTTTAGACATATGTGGGGGGCAAATCTGAAATGCAGACTCATTCTCATGGAGGGAATATAGAAATTTATCAATATAATATATTTTTTGGTTGGGTATCTCAGACATATTTATTAGCTCTAAAATTATAACACATAGACACCAAGATGAAGCAAAACCCATCAGCAATACACCCACACCCACATATAAATTACCTCATCATAGTCAAGTCTACATGTGTCTAAAAAAATTAACGCATCCTATATGCATGGAGAATCATGGCCTTCCATGAATGGTTACTTTTTTTGTGTGGAACGTTCTAGTAAGATTTGAGCATGCTTGGTTTTGAATGGGGTCAAAGAAAGACACCGTAGGTGTCTCTTTCTCTAGGTTGCAGGATGTATTTTTCAGCATACTGATGATGATTTCAATCCTAATCATTATGAAGGTGAAACAAGAGTTTCCTATCTATCAGGTGAGGAAAAAAGAACAAAAAGTTCCCTTTTATTAGACAGCAATATTATGTAAGATTAAATGTGACACAAAGGCAACCAACATCCACTTTAATAAATGGTCATGTTCTAGGTGAATTAATGGTGAAACTTGACTCCCTCCTCAACTGATGGGCTAACAAGTATGTTTACCCAGAAAATGTACCCTGCATATCCCTACTCCTAAGATGCCAAGACTTTCAAGTTTTATTAATGAAGAACTTCCGTTTGTTGCCATTGGTTAAGATAAAATTGCATTCACCTGCATACATGCTTCCTGGTATAGAGGTAAAAAAAAAAAAAAAAATAGAGTAAAGTTTCTCATGGTGCAGTTAAAACACATTTAATTTTGATACTGTTCTTTTTTTCTACAATCTGTAGGTCTGGAGTGGCCGAGGGAGCCTTCTTCATCTTATCCAAGAAATTCGAGAACATACAAAGGCAGTCACCAGCTTGGAGATTTTACAATCTGGGGACAGACTATACAGTGGTTCACTTGATAGAACTACAAGAGTATGCTCTGATACTTTATTTTGTAACCCATATCAACATGATTTCCACCCTTTAAAGTTCCTTATCTGTGATGAGCAGGTCTGGGCTATCAGTAGCGAAGTAATCAATTGCATACAAGTTCATGAAATGAAAGATCAGATTCATAATCTAGTTGTTTCCAATACCGTTTCCTGTTTCATTCCACAAGGAGCTGGTGTCAAGGTATCATCTTACATCTTCTATCCATTATGTATTCTACAAATAAACCTATAAGTAAAGATCTAGAGGTATTGTTCTGACCATCAGTTCAGATAGTAAATCAGATAATCTTAGTAATCTCAAAGCTGACTCTATATATATATATATAAGGATTTTCTAAGAATATATATGTATATATCCTTGTGCACTAAGGATTTTCTTGTCTCAAATCCATTTCCACAACTCAACATGATGATTTCCTAAAAACCCAATCAAGTTTTCATAGAACATTTCTATCTCTTTCACACCAATTTGATCAAATTTCTCATGGTAAGCAAGCGGGGTAGGTTGTAGCTAGAAATTCAGCCTTTTTGAGATCAAACCATATTCTTTTTTCTTAATTCTTGGTTTTAATGACCATGTTGTTGTGTTGGGAAAGATTTAATGTCGTTTGCATAAGAGATCTACCCATACGGTAATGCCATTTAAATTTGAAGGTTGGTTAGGAAGCTGAACATGTTAGTCTATTCTTGCAAGAGTGGGAGCATACTCTTTCTGCTTCTTAAATGCTATTTTTCTTTATTGATGGATAAGACTCTTCTTTTTTCTCATGTGCATACAAAGAATGGAGCTGCTGCAAGTTGTAATTTACATGTGTATTGTTATTCTTTCATTAGGTTCATTCATGGAATGGAGGAACCAAATTGCTCAACCCTAATAAATCTGTTAAGTGTTTGTCTCTTGTAAATGGGAAATTATACTGTGGCTGCAATGATAGTAGTATCCAGGTATCAAGTTTTCACACACATGAACTTACATTTACCAAAATCCTTGTCTTTAATTTTGTGATTTTATCTTCTTAAAGTTTAAATTATTCTGATTGAACTTTCTTTACTTTCAGGAAATTGATTTGGCTTCTAGAACTTTGAGTACAATCCAAACTGGCAATAGAAAATTACTAGGGAAAGCAAATCCGATTTATGCAATGCAAGTTCATGATGGACTGATCTATTCAGCAAGCAGTTCTTTAGATGGAGCAGTTGTGAAGGTACTCCATGAAATTAAAATAAAAGAAATAAAAAGCTCAGTTGTGTTGCTTTTCTTTTTCTTTATCCATGTGTGTTTGTGTGTACAGCCTGTAGTAAAAGGCTAAGAATGACCCATTGAGCTAGATGATTCCAAGGCATTGGGTCCCATCTGAGTGTTTGAAAGTTGGTTCAGTACTCAAAGATATTTTCAATTCTTATGTACTCAGGAAACTTGAAGCTCCCAATCAAGTACTTCAATTCATGAGCTTGAAAATGGTATTGATAGGTGAAATCAAGCAGTCTAATAAACAATCCATTTAGTTTTAAAGTTTGAAAAAGGAAATAGATCTTCTAAACTGCAGGTCTACAAACCTTTTAGAGACATTTTTAGACACTTGGAGAGATGACATGGCCCAGCCAGACCATCTGGCAGGTGATCCTCTTGGTTGGCCTTGTGTACAGTGCCTATGTTCATGTCGGCCATGCACCCTTTATTGTATTGAATCCAATTAAAACTTTATCATGTTGACCCTAGTGACAAAAGGAGGAATGTGCCTGAGGCCCTAAGTGAGCACCTCCGAACATGGCTAACTCTGGTTCTTTTGAAGAAGACCTTGATTTGAAAAGATAAATCAACACCTTGCTTGATCCATTTTGAATGACAGCCACTGAAATTTCTACGGTTTAAATATAATATTGGACAGGAGTGGGGCCTCTTTTCTATCACATGGTGAGCTATTGGCTGAAGCTTGCCACACAAGAACATAGTGACCTGGTGAATATCTGGAACCCTTTTAGGTTGTCCCCGAAGCTGCCACTTGTAAGATACCAGGGCTATTTAACCACAAAACCTGTCTTCTGAGAGAGAGAGAGAGAGAGAGAGAGAGAGAAGCTTTATATTAAGTTCTCAGACTGCATTAGTAGGTTGAGTCTCACTTCAAATTTATAAACCTTCATTTAGTCTTCCAAGCCTCTTATTCTAGTTACCTTTCTCAATGTTGGGGACATACACTTAACATTCCTTTTAATTTATGTCTAACTAACTTCATCGCATATTGCTCTCAATGCCACATAGAGATCATTATTATGTGGGTTTTAGCCTTTCACCACTAGAATGCATATCCATGATCCTAATGTCAATGTAATGTAGGATATAATCCTTCAAGTGTGTTGGAACTTATTTTCATGAGTCAATTGGGATCATTGCCATAGTGGTTTTGATCCTTTATGTATGTTGATGTAATTTTCAAGACCATGTGTTTTTGATTGAATGAATTTCAACGAACCATGTTCATTCAATATATCTTCATGAATGATAACAAATGATGTTTTTCTCTCTATGGCAAAGGTGTGGAATGCTTCAAATTACAGATTGGTTGGATCATTACCATCTATCTTGGAAGTCGTAAGCTCAGAACTGATTTATTTAGGGTGCAAGATGGGGACTGTAGAAATTTGGTGCAAGGATAAGCTTAGTAGAGTAGAAACACTACAGACAGGAACCAATGGTAAGGTTCTTTGCATGGCCATCAACGGGGAAGAAGTTTTGGTGATTGGAACATCTGATGGCTCTATACAGGTACTGATTCTTACATCTCAAAATTAAGAGCAAAGTGTGTGTGTGTGTATATATATATATAAAGTAAAAGTACTTCACTATTTTTCTTCTCAAAGGAGATTGGTACTTAGAGGCAAGCATATTTTGGATGCTTCTATCAGGCACATGCGTAAACATGGCAATTAAGGCAACACCTGAATTATATTTTTCGTTTAAAAACAACTCCAGCTATTTTCTCAGACAAATGCCTTCACTTAATCTTTTATTATATTTTGTTATATCATTGATAAACATTAGTCTCTTGTTTCGGGTATTTCCTTTTTTAATTGGACTTTTTTGTTTTGTGGGTTTGCAGGCATGGGGAGTGAGCTAAAGGAGGATAAACAAGGTGGGTTGCGTACTTTTTTTTTTGTTCTTTTTCTCCTTTCTTCCTTTTCTCCTGAGCGAATGAGGTGTTAGTTGCTACCCGTTTGCAAGGAACTTAACAATTGCTTTGGAAACTATTTTACAGCTCTGTCTTGTGGAAGAGAGGTGTGAGGATGCTGAGGACAGATCTAGAGAGCTTGAGAAACAGGTTATTTGTTTGTGTTGGTCATTATACTTGTAGTATTCAAGCAATCTAAAAGCAACCTGGACTTAAGTCTAATGAGTGACCTTTGTTTTGGAGGACGTGATGCAAAAACCCTCATCCACAAAAGAGGAGGTTTTCTTCTCTCCTTCCAAGGGATTAATTTAAGGGAGCGAAAGAGGTAATATAGCGAGAAAGCAAGAGATGTTGGTGTTGGTTGGCGATGAGATGATACTTAAGTCTTCTGCAATTGACAATTAATCTTTCATTAACTTTAAAATGGTTTAACTCTTTCTTATGATTTCCATTGCTTCATTTCAGGGAGTAACCAATCTTATGTGATGTTGAAAGTGCATATTGCTGGTCTTCCTGTATGTCCCATTGAATGGCTCAAATGAGATCTTGTCTTAGTCTTGTGTTTTCATAGGCGGATGCCTCTAGCACCAAGGTTTGATCACATAGCTGCATTGCCTGCTGAATGCTACTTATTGATTTTTGGTGGTGGTTCTCATTCAATTCAATGATCTTCATGTGCTGGATTTGTAGACTGTAAGCGTTCAACTTTTGGGGAAATAGTGTGTCCATTCTCTATGCCTTCGCAATTGTTTTTGAAAGGCGGCTAGATCTAAGGTTTGTTGATATAATACCTTTATTTTCATGGCTTATGACAGCCTTATTTTCTATTATATTCAAGATTATATTTTGAAATGCAACTTTGGTTGTAGGCTAGAAGGGATTTTTTACAAGGTACTGTAGTGGTACTTATGTAGAATGGAAGGCTGGTTTGCCGTAGATGTAAAGACCATCTCTCTTAATTTGTTGAGGTTGAAGAAAATCTAGTCAGAGGAGGCTTTTGCTAGTTGTCAAGTTGTCGTCACCATCCATAATGTTGTATAATCACCCGTGGAGCTTGTCATTATTGTGCTTGCAAAACTTTGGGATATTATTCTAATATATGGTTATTTAATTTTAAGACATCTTTATTGTTTAATACGATAGTGAATTTGTATGTTATTTTCATCTTATAATAGTTGAAATTTTAATAATTGGTGTATTATCATAGCTATAGGATTATTATCTATGCAGGTTTCTAAAATGATCATATAAAACAAAGTAGATATAACAAAAATTTATTTAAATCAATATTAATTTATTTTAACAATGGTTATATAGTTATTTGTGACGGAAAAATGCCCACAAAAACATTTATGACGACTTAAGGGTGCCTTAGCAGAAGGTATTAGTTGCAAGGGAAAAATACTTTAGCAAAATGTACCAAAATACCTAACAAAAAGGAGGAAAATATTACCGACAACTTAAGCATGCCCTCACAAAAAAGTTTATTTGCGAGAGCAAAATACTTGGTAAAAGGTACAACACATTAATGAGGGCTTAAATGGCCCTCATAGAAGGCATTAGTTGTGACGACGCATAGTCCTTGCAAATATATTTCTTAAATAATAGATGAACAATTGTGAGGGTACATGACCCTTGCGAATATTTTATTCGTTGCTTCCTTCCTCATTTGGTATTCCATTTGTGACGATCGATTTTTCCATTTTTGAAGGCCATATGCCCTCACAAATACTTAAATCGTCACCTCTTTCATCTTTTGGTATTTCATTTGTAAGGGCTGGTTTTCTTATTTCCAACAACTATACGCCATCACCACTAAGAGTTTTTGCAAGTGTCCCTCGCAAAAAATCCTTTTAGCAACCATCGTTGTTGCGACGACCCGCGACGGTAAAATACTGTCGCAAATACATATTTGCAACAGCATTTACCTATTTGTGAGGGAAAAGTGCCCTCACAAATAGGCATTTTTCTTGTAGTGTCAAGCTGTGATCACACCACTCTTGCATTATTGGCCGAATGTATTCTTTAGTGTAGGCTTCCACCTGCAAGAGACAATTCATATCTACCACTAAGCAAAAAGTAAGACAGCAAGAAAAAGTACTTGAATGGAATGAGCATGAAAAAATATGGATCAAAACCATTTAATCTCAGAGGTAATCTATGACGCTTTGTATCAAGCAATACTCATAACCACCAATTCTTACGGTGTCAAACGAAGCTCCTCTTCAGCTCTCCACTTTGCTTGATAAATTGTAAACAAGTGGCACATCAATTGTGGACAATTGGCACATCTTCAATGCAATGTGTGACTGATCTCAGCTCACATTTCAGCAAGCACATCTTACTTTGTACTTGCAGATTATATGTCATCCCTGTCCATGTCTTAGTGGGGGAAACATTGTTGGCAAGACTTGTAAGAGTTTTGATGAAGCTGTACATACATTCTACTTCTACTTCAGTGTTGCTATAGAGAAGAAATGAAAATAAAGCAAAACTTGAACATGCAAAATTCCAAAATCCACAATAAATGGCTTCCAAAAAAGAAATTCCATTGCATATAGTCTCTACATCCTTCCATATCTCTGTCTCTTTATTCTAGAAGGGTGGCATGTAAGCATTCTTTCTGTCTTTCTAGTTTTTTTCCAACTAAACTCTATTATAATCTCCTTAAATTATCTCAATCTTTTTTTCTTTTTTTTATCCCAAACATCATACAATCCTGAGTAATCTCCAACTCAATTCTCTTCAAACCACTCTCCTCCATTATAAAGGGAAGGTTGCTCTTCCAACTCTTTTTTAGGCTAATATATTATCAATTTCTGAAAAATAAAAAAAAAAGTTCCAAAATTTATATTATTTAAATTTGCATAAGGATGAGTAGAGAAGAATTACAACTGCTTAAGGAGCCTAGGTCACATAGCTGAGAACATGGGTGGAGCCAGGATTTTCTAATAAGGGGGCAAGTAAACTTTTAGTTAAAAAAATGTATAAGTATACTAAAGTGTATATCATTTACTCAAAGAAATAATTCTCATTAAAAGGTCATATACAACTGTCTACAAATCATTTACAAAAAATAATTGCCCACTAAAAATCCATATACAATTATAGTGGCAATTGTCCACGACAAGGCCTCATGTTCTGAAAGCATTGGATGATCTATTAAAAACATCTTACTTGATTTAAGTGATTAAACAATCATTCATCCAATCATCTCCCATGTATACCCTTAACTCAACATGATTAATAAATGGGTCGTGTTCGGGTTAACCCATATAATCGTATACCCTTAACTCAACACAATGCCTAACTCACCAACACAAAATTGTCATGCCTACTTCCATGTCCCACACAAAAGATCCACCCTTGTCCATGAGTTTGAATGGATTAATATCATGTTAGTACCAACTAGTGTGTATCATGCTGGTACCAATCAATGGGTGACATGATGCATGGTAAATGGTGTATTGACCATGTTCACATCATCTTCAGTCTAACTGGATAGATACTACACCAGTCTCTACTTAGGATGTGACCAATTCCTAACAAATGGTACATTGTAATGAATACTACTTATTTACTATGTATTTACCATAATACCTTCCTTTGACCCATATGTATTAACCTAAACACCTTTGTTGGGCCATATTTCAAGCACTGATTAGTAATCGTGTGATATATGTCCATTTAGATTGGAGATGATTCAAAATCATATTGACCGAAATATATGGGTTAAGACGGGTATTACTATAAATGAACAGTAAATATGTACATGTGTATTTATTAATACACCCTTTGTCAAATATTGTCACTTGTCATAAACTAGCGTATTACCTATCCATTCAAACTAGAGATGATGTGAACCCTTTGTCCATCACCTTGTAATAGATAGTTTCCATTTGAAAATCTCATTTTAGATCTTCCATTTATTCCCCTTTTCATATTCAAATCTAATAATAATGTTTCTCGATGATTGTTTATAAGATTGATCAACATTCCAATCCCTAATTAGAGTTGTCACATTTAGATCTCTGATTCTCCTTGGTCTATAATTTTTATTTTTGCATCCAATTTGATAAGTTCTACCCTGGATTTAGGTGACATTTCTATGTTAGACAAGAGACACAACTAGACTTCTGTTAATGAAGAGAATGAAGAAAATGTTTTGTCCAATATTTTAGTGTCTAAGACCATAGGGGCGGCCCATTGAAGAAAATAGGAAAGAATTTGAGTGGTTTAGAAGAAATTTTAAATTTCCACTCATTTTCTCCACAGTCTAAGAGAGAAAATCCTAGATAGAACATCAACACAGACACTCATTCTTAAAAAAAAAAAAAAAAAATTAAAAAATAAAGAAGAGATTGTAAGCAACGTTTAAATGATTGCCTGTGTTAACACAAACCTTGTAAGCATGCCACTGATTGACACATGATGTGTTTTTTAATTTGGCGTCTGTTTTTTACCACCTACTTTTTCAATTGAACAATGTTTTGGATGATTTTACCCCAACACAACAAGTGTTGGCTTATATCATCATGGACACTATAGACTAGACTTTTTCATCATAGAATATTTACTAGGTTTTTTTTAAAGCTTCAGTCTGTTCTATTTTTTTTTTTTTGTAATAATATCTTTTGTTAATAATTTTCCTCTCTTCTATTAAATAAAAAAGAAAGAAAAAATTCAATATATGGCTATAGGTCTTCATAAACTTATCTAACTAGTTGAGTAATTTGGTTAACGTGGTCTTTCAAAGCGACCAGACTTGTTACTCTAGCCTATTTGGTGTTTTTTCTGTTGACATAGGCCTATATAAGCATGCTATTGATTGACACATGATGTGTTTTTGAATTTAGTTTCTCATTTTTTACACAGGAACACTTTTTTGAACCCAACACAACACATGCTAGCTTATAATTCACCATAACCACTGCAGATGCTTTGAACATTTTCTTCCTTCTTTGTTGGAATTTGAAAGGGGGTAGTTGCGCCACCCCCCCCCCCTTTTTTCCATTGCCCCTACACTTGGTCATCACATAACATTTTCTTTTTCTTTTTCTTTTTTAAGGAATTTGAGGTGGGGGGGGGCCTTGCCCCTGTGTGGCTGCGCCACTTGCAGAGAAGTGGCGAAAGTCATGGACGAATCGAAGGTTTTAGTCAAAGTGAGTTGGTGTAATAATACAATTGGTGTAAACCTCTATTGGATTTGGGCAATTTATGGTTTTTTTTTTCATTTTTGCATTTTTTTTTTTATTTTTGCACTCAGTCAAATAATTGATATATCATGCTCCATACTTTGGAAGTATATTTTGGATTTGTTCTCTCTTTTCTAATGGAAACTGTTAGTACCTTTCTCGACTTCTAACTCTCAATGGACAATATTTTCGCTTGCTTTCCAGTTTCCATCCAATTCTTGGTGAGGATTTGGGGATCGATATGCTGTCTAGCTATGCAACAGTTGGGGATATACAATGCATCTTCTTCAAGCTTATAAGTTGTGACTCTTTTTCAAGGTCCTGCATGTCCTAATTTTATACAACTCTTTTATCTATCTAAATATTTTTAATTTAATATTATTGTAATTTTAAACACCCTGCCCCATTCCATTGCATCATGTATCACATTGATCGCAACTCCATGTGGGCGTGAAAAGCACGACAAGAAGAAAACATCAGGATGCCCTGAAGACCGGGTTCAAATCATCAACAGAGCAGATATAACGCAGTACCTCCTCAGCACCTGACACGATGTGTAACAAAGGGCATTTTAATAAATACATAGGTGATTATCTGTCATGCTTTTACTGTAATACCCTATTTGACTCGTTTTTATTAACTTGGTGCTGCCGTGGTATCTGGCCAATCAAGACTGGAGATGATTCATCAAAACACCAGAAAAAGAAAACGACAAACATATCATATGGCTCTCAATCATGAAAACTCCTAAGAACAAAAGGCAGCGGTGTGGACACAAGTAAAGTAGAGACGGAAGAAAATGCCGATATTTAGTCAAACTGAGACATAATATTTCATCCCACTCTAGGCGACACAAGCAGTAATTTTGACCCGATTGCAGTAAGTTTGACCCGATTGCAGGAAGTTACCTCCATGCCTTATCTTCTTCTTCTTATCCTTCTTTCATTCTTTGATAACGAGAACCGCCTTTATTTACTTTTGAGGACAACGTAGAAAGTTTCCATTTTAAGCACACCTTGACAGTCGGGAGTGAATTCCAAATCTAATAACCTAAATAGAATGAAGAACGATCTGTGTTGATACAGACTTATGTAGGCGTGCCATTGATTGACACATTATGCATTTTTGAATTTGGTGTCTTTTTTGGACACTACTTTTTCAACTAGGCAATTTATTTGGATGTTTTTAACCCTAAATCAACATGAGTTAGCTTATAAATCACCATAGACACTATAGAGACTTTTTTATCACAGAACATTTGGAAACAAATAAGAATACTTATCCGAATCTGACGGAAGAAAGAACAGGCAAGAAGGATTTTGTCCAACTCCGCTGGGCATCAAGGGGCAAACACATCAGCGCTGAAAAGTGATAAGTAACCCCCCCCCTCAAAAAAAAAAAAGTGTAAATGCTGATGTGTCCGCCCCTAATGATGCTCAGCCGACAGGGAGGCAGATAGAATCCTTCCTCGAGAAAAGGAAGCCCCAGGATTTGGTGCGCCTTCTTAACATCCCCCTAAAGTATCCCTTCATGTAGGGGGATACATCATGTAGAAAACTGATTTACACCCCCCCTAAAAGGTTCAAATAACTTTTTGACATGATGTGTCCCCTTGCATGTGGGGGCTTTAGGGGGATGTTAAAAGGGCACACCGCCAAACCCGCACTAGAAAAGGAACACTCATTGGGATTTGGTGCCCCTCCTAAAGTGTCCCTAACCTGGCCCCTGCATGCAAAGGGGCAGGTTAATTAAGGGTACCGTAGGTGGGGACACCAAATCCTGGGGGTCAGGCCTTCTGCTGGGGTTAATTTGTCTACAGTGCACCACGTAGACAAATTTGAGAGTTGGTTTAATTATTATTATTTATTTATTTTGTCGATCAACCCTTACTTCAGCTCAGCCAAATTTATATAATCATTATCACCGAAACAATGCACGCGGCCAACATGCAATCACGGCGTACTTTTTTTCAATCCTTGCTTTTGATCTTTGAGGAAGAAGACTCCAGCCTCGTGTTTCATTTGGGATTCCTTATTAAGCCTTCTCAAATAATGCTGATTAGGACTTTAGTAAGACAACCCTGCTCCGTTTGCATTATAAATATGGTATCCAAGTGATTAACAAGATCTCGTGTACTAAAATACTTGTGAGAGATGCTTTCATCTCATCCTCATGTCCGATGGAGTTGGAGTCGTGCCCAGTGCAGATGCTACTATCATGGCCATCTTCATGCTAGGAAACGAAAACAATGGAAGGGCGAGACTCTGCTTGGATATGCCTTGACCGCCATTGGATGCCTAGTTGACTTGAAGTGTCGACAGAATGGTGACAATCCATTCGAAATTGATCATCCCATGCTAATGGATATTTCTGTCTTGGTAACGCTTGTATCGTTCAGTGCATTCACGATTCCAGTGCTGTATCCTCGAATTGCGCCCAAGGCAGTGCGAGTCTTGACCCATGTCAGCATTTTTTCGTGGGTTCTTCTGCTGGTTTTGCTGGGGTCAACAGTTGTCCATGACAAGTTTAAGTGTTCAGCCTACCTTTTGTGTGGTTTTCCATGGGCACCATTGTTGATCCAGTCCTTCAAAGCACTGCTCAAATGGGTTCGTAGGAAGATCATAGAGGCAGTCATCATAATATTGCTATTGCTAGCACTTGCTCCGCGCATGGCATTCAACCAGACCGACCTAAGATGTCAACTACCAACTTAATGGTAAGTAGTAGCGATTGTTGTCGTAGCCTAATAGTAATTGTAGCTTCACCGTCAATAAGTGAAGCAAGGTCGTAAGACTAGTAGTGATTCAGACTCTTGTTTCCACGTTTGAGTCATCGATAATAAAATTAGGCTAATGCTCATGTGATGTATTATTTTAAGGAGACTTGATGGCAATAGTAATTAATAATGGAGGCAACTTTGAAGAAAAGAAAAGAACAAAAAGAAATAGATACCCACCCAAAAAAGGAAAAAATTTGAGAAAACAAACAAAAAGAAATGGATGATAATGAAAAACAAAAAAGTAAATGATAATTCCTGAAGTGTCACAATTGAGATCGTCTGTAGGCTGGCCTACAGGCCAGCCTGTACGCTGTGGCCTATAGACGACACATTTGGCTTTCCACTCCCCCTCTTTTATTTTGCAAAACCACCCCTCCCTTATTTTAAAACAGGAAAGCCCATCCCCCCCTTTTCTTTTGCAAAATCACCCCTCCCTTTTTTTAAAACGCTAGGGTATACACACCGGATTTCATGTGCACAAAATCCGTATGCAAATTGTGCCCTCAGACCAATGGGGGACCACATCAGCACTAAAAAGTGATAAATGCACCTCAAAAAGTGTAAATCACTTTTCAACACTGATGTGTCCACCCGTTGGTCAGTGTGCATGATTTGCACACAAATTTTGTGCACATGAAATCCAAGCTCATGGATGTAATGTTTGACACGACCCGTGAACCCGACATGAAATAACAGGGTTAGGGTTGACTGTATATGGGTTTTGGGTCAAAATGGGCTGACCTTCTTTAACATGATTAATAAATGGGTTGGGTTTGTGTTGGGTTGAGATGATACGAATCTGACCCGCCAACATGAATTACCATCTAACCCATAAACCCAACACAAACCCAACACGAAATAAGTGGGTTAACGTTGACTGTAAACGAGTTTTGGATCAAAGCGGCTCAACCTGCTTTGATACGATTAATAAATGGGTCAGGTTAGGGTGGCAAGTGGGGAGAGTTCTGATACGGCCACAGTAACCCTCCCTCCCAATTGGTGGCAATTCATGTTGACGGGTCAGGTATATGACTATATGGTTCAACCCTAACCCAACCCATTTATTAATCGTGCCAAAGCTACTCGAGTCACTTGAACCCAAAACCAGTTTCAGTCAACCCCAACTTGCTTATCTCGTGTTGGGTTTATGGGTTATGTGATAATTCTTGTTGGCAGATCAAATTTGTGTCATCCCAACCCAACCCATTTATTAATCGTGTCAAAGAGGGTTGACCCAAAACCCGTTTACAATCAACCCTAACCCAGTTATTTCATGTTGGGTTCACGGGTCGTGTCAAACATTACACCCACGAGCCCGAATTTCATGTGCATTAAATCTATGTGCAAATCATGCACACGGACCAAGGGGTGGACACATCAGTGCCGAAAAGTGATTTACACTTTTTGAGGTGCGCTTATCACTTTTCAGCGTTGA
>JAOXJP010060119.1:0-15695 GCA_025762735.1 Platanus orientalis | reverse complement strand
ACATATGATAAGAGTTGTAACGGGTAATGGGTGGACCAAGGTCAATAGTTTGTGAGTTGACGGATGGTCGCCTCGAACCCAAGTTTGACTACGGTTTAGACCTTATTGGGGTTAGGTTGGCTCAAATTACCTAAATAATAATAATAAGAAGAAAAAAAAAATGAGAGAAAAAATTGGATTCTTTCAAATAGGTTAGTTGTTGGTTCAAGAACTACCACCCCTACAAGCAAGTGATTTGTTGGGTTAAATCTTACATGGAATATTTTTACCATTTACCACTCAAAGGATCCACCAGAGTTTCGTTGTCCAAGTCAGTCCCATGGCCCATTAATTACCAATGATAGCTCCTAAATATTACTAAAATTTCTTAAATTAACTAGGTTTGGAATATTTCAAATTCATAGTTCAAGGAATCAATAACTAAAAATTCATGTTGATGGGAGAGGGGGAGATATGGAAACTACTAGAGTGCATTCTGCTTTGCATTATCTCTCTCTTGAGCATGAGTGATTTTGTGAGGACTAGCGTTTTATCTCAGATATGAAGGAACCTTTGGACTCCCAATCCAACTTAGACCTTGACTAAAATTGTTTATGAAGAATTTTAACAAATAAATGATTATCATTGATGGTGTATCGGATAAGCAAGTCCCTTTACACCAACCAGATGGTCCACTGTCATCCCAGATCCTTGGTGGGATGGGTTCTACACACACGAAACGAGAAAAGGTCAGGTAGCTAGCGCCAGCGGGGTGCCGGCTTTTAGCTCTTCTATGATCAAGTCAAAAAAACAGGGGGACTGTAGGAAGTAGAACTCTCTTCTATTAGGGTTTTTGATGTCTCATATCTGGAGGATCAATTGTGGCACATATTTATAGGCTTGAGTAGGGGCGTATCAGGGCGAATATCGTATGTCGTTTTCCTTCCATGTTCTGGCATGTAGTTTTCCCCCACGTTCTTACATGGCACTGTTGCCCATGTTCTTGGTCGTGTCTCTCCTGCCCTCTCTATCATTTTCTCAGAATTGATAGGTCTGTTGCAGAGAATATTTTATTTGGATAACGGTTTTTGGATCATGCTTATCCTTGGGCTGAGTTAGTTGGGGTTATCACGCTTTAGCAGGTTGGGGGATTTCTGACCCCAAGGTCTCGGGTAGTCTATAGGTCCCAGGGTTTTAGGGGTCCGAGTAGTCTCTTGGGGCGTTAGGTACTTTGATTAACAATTGTGGTTATTAGTGGGATGCTGGGGGTCAAGTATCGAGGGATGATTCCATCTTTTGGTTAAGGGTTTTGGTGTCTAGAGAGTCGGGGGGCCCAGGACCGACCCCCTTGAAACTTTCTGGGTCAGTCCATCTAGGGTTGGGGTTGTGCCGATTAGTTGGGACCAACTAACAAGACCCTTAATATAGTTTCTCCATCAGTTGCCCCTATTCCCAGGTCTAGGTTCACATAACTCGGGAATACAAACAGTTTGTCTTTGTTACTAATTGTTTTGGCATGGGCGGTGTGTCATTTCAACTATCGAGGTGATATTGGTTGGAGATAGGTGCCAATGATGACCTCACATTCAATGAATTTCAGTTACCGAGAGGACGTGCCGACACTGATCGCAAGTCATGTCAAGCATCGTGTCGTCTCAAATCTCTAGGCCATCTAATAACTGCACTTGACCCTCTTTAATTTTTTGGGATTCGCATGCCTTTTCGTTCCCATGTTTAATTTGTCAACCCTTGGATTTGTGACATGCGTAGGGTTGGGAATAGTTAAGGTTCTCTATAAATATTTTCTTCGACACTGCTCCGGTTTTCTTTTATCTTTGCCTCTTGTCTCTTGTATACCTCCGTTTTTAGTGATTTTCAGTGACTCTCCCGTGTTTCTGCAAGCTATTGTCTTCGCCTGTCGCCGCGTCTCTGAGATTATTTTCCCTTCATCTCTGACAGCCTCCTCTCTTCTGGGCGACTGTTCCTTGCTTTATTCAAGTGTCCTTCTCAAGTTCGTCCCTTTTCAGGTATCCTCTCTTCAGGCCACCTTTTTTCTTATTTCTTTCCTATTCTCTGGCGTATTTGTGCTTTCCCTTTTCTCTTCCTTTTTGTTAGTTAATTTTTTTTGTGTGTTTTTAACTTCCTATTTTGATTAGCATTTTCCGGTTTTCTCCTTTTCTGGTGCAGTCTTGTCTGTGGTTTTTCTCTGCTTTCCCTTTCCCATGTCTTTAGAGTCATCTAAATGGTGTCCAGGGATACCGTTGACTGTATAGTCGACAGGGCTGATGATCTGTCTGAGGTTCAAAAAAATCCCTCAGAGCAGGCTACTGAACCAGCTCCCACTAATGCCTAGGGGGCGGCTAGGAAGATCGCCGCCTAAGAGGACTTCAGGGCCGCCCAATATGGTTTTGAGTTGGGGGCAAAAACCCTTAATCGGTATTATACTACCTATTCTCGAGGGGGTAGTTTTTTCAGCACCCGGGGATGCCCGAGCTTTTGAAGCCCCAACCAGTAGCATGGCGCTGTACGAGTAGGCCCTCATGGCGGGCCTCAGGTTTCCAGCTCCCTAGTTTCTCTAGGAACTGCTATTCTGCCTTGGGCTGACACCCGTGCAATTAATGCCCAAAGCTTGGCGAATTGCCATAGGGTGTATGGTCCTATGGGAGCTGACCTTCAAAGGGAAGCATTACCTCACCATCAACAAATATTTTTGTTGTTACTGCCCCAAGGAGCAAGAGCTGGGGTGGTTCTTTTTCGCTAGCTAGGACCCGACACTTACTTTGGTTACAGCGCTCCCAAGCTCAAACAACGGGTGGAGGACCCGGTACTTCTTTATCTCGGGTGAGGGCTGGGAATGCCTCCCTGATGAGGAACCTAAAGTAAAGTTCAACCGGACATGAACATCGGTCATCAACCCGATAGGTAAGCTGTCGATCTATTGTTGTCTATCGCATGTACTTTCATTTTCCTGTTCAATTTTTGACTATTTTTTTTAGCTAACAAAGTGGACAAGGTGCCCGATGAGGAGGAGGCTCACATCCGGGAGGTGATAAATTACCTTTCCCACGCCTACCCAGACCTCGTTATGCCCGACCTACTCTATCAGTGTGGGTTCTGTCCAAACCTGGGATACTCCCCTGTCTTTAGTTCATTTGTCATCCTCCCTTTTCTTCCTCCTAATTATTATTATTATTATTTAGTTAACTTCTAATCCCGGGCTCGTTTTTTGTGCAGCGACAAAAACAAACAGAAAGTATCTCTCCCTGGCTCGGGAAATCAGAGACAAGGCCCCGGGGGCCAAAAAGGCTGATCAACCAGTGACTACCCGGGCAGGAGGCGGCCACGACCTCTAAGAAGAGAAAACGCCCCGAGGCGGTTTCAGTGCCCCCAGCTCCTTCTGACACTATCCCGGTCGTTGACTTAGATGGGGACGTTGAGGGTTTTTCCCCAACTTCAGCAGTAGGGGTCCAAGCCGTGGCCACTTAAACGGCTACTCCTTTGACTGCCTGTAAGACCCCTGTCATCGAGGCCTCTACCATTGCCCCTGAGGCCCCTGCTCCTACCGTCGTGGCGACGGCGGCCTCAACTCGGGGGGGGTCTACTTCCACTCTCACCCCAGTAACTGAAGAGTCCCCATTGGGGCCTAGTTCCTGGTTACTAAGGCCAGGTCTTGGGGGGGACTACCTCTTGGGGGGTGTTTCCACGGCTGATCTTGAGTATCTAAAGAAGAACCTTTCTCTAGCTGCCGTGCATAAAGACATGATGCACTACATGGCTAAGGTAATGCTCCCTGTCCCGTAGCGCTCTTCTTCTTCTTTTTTTTTATATACTCGGTACTAACTTGGTTTCATTTTTATAAACCGTGGCCCTGATGACTGCTTCCATTCAGAAGTACAAGTTCTGTGAGCAGGTCAAGGTTAGTCATCTAGATCACCTTGCCAAGGAAAGGAACGAGAACACGACCCTCAAAGAGGAGGCAAAGACTATAATCAGTGACCTTGAGGGGAAGCTGAAATTGGTTGAGGAATCCTACCAGAGCATGGCGGCGAAGACCATTAAGCAGGAGAGCCGCATCGAGGGCTTGAATACTTTCCTGTGAGACTTTGAGAGGGACGTCTGTCAGGCGAGGGATGAGCTAGGGATAGAGAGCAATCTTCGTATCCAGGCCGAGAACGATCTCAAGACGGCCGTCGAGAGCTTGGTGAAAAATGTTGTAGCCGACACCTTAGAGTGGGTCTGCCTCGAGGCCGAGGAGGAGAGAGAGAGAGAAAAGTGGGACATGATGTTGGAGGCCCTTAGGGCGACTGAAGCGCAATACTTGGCCTCTGATGCTTTCGGCATTGTCAAGGCCGATTGCTTCTAGGAGGGTTTTGAGGAGTTTTGGGACATAGGGATCGGGCTGTATCTCGACTTGGACTTCTCGTCTATTAAGCCCAATGAAGCCGAGGCTGAGGACTAGCAAGAAGAAGAGGTTGGCCAAGGAGGTGTCATGGTCGATGAAGGGGTTGTTGAAGGAGGACATGGTGCAATGACTGAGGGGGCGGTTGAAGAGTTGGTGGCAGCTACACCTGGGGATGTTAGCCGAGGAGAAATTGCCCCGGGAGAGGTGGCTATGGGGGATGAGAACCCCTAAGAGTAGTTGTATATTTCCCCCTTTTTGTATATCTTTTGGACTCTTGTAAAACTTCTATATGAATGAAATATTTTTTTTCTCCTGTTTATTCGTATTGTCCTAGTTTACAATTCTTAGTCTCTCTTTTTATTTTATTTATTTACCTTCTTTATTTTTTTTAGAGCATTGGTGTGTGTCGTGGCAATTCCCTCTCCTACTTTTTATGTGTACCTGGGTCAGCCAGGATGTGCAACGTTGAGAGTATTAAAAGGACAAATTTCTAAGTATGAGAGTGTTTTAGGATAATTAACTTTTGTCCCGAGTAGGGGTGAGCAGTGTCAAATTTTTCTAAGTGCTGGGACCCCTCAGGGTTAATGCCTTATAAATGAGTAGGAGTAAATATTTAGTTAAAATCATCCCAAATTTCCTAAGTGTAGATGTATGTTGGGGTAATTGACTATTTCTCAAGTGGGGGGGTTGAACGTAAAATTTTCTAAGTATAGAGATCCCTCGGGGTTAGCTCTTCGACGATAGATATAGGTAGTTTAACCAACAAAAGTTTTCTAAGTATGGGATCACCTCGGTAATAATATGGGGACCTGCCGGGTCCTTTATAATTTTTGGTAAATAAGGGTGCCCGGTGACACTCTTATGGGCTTCAGCCTCGTTGTTAGTGCCACCGGGTATCCTTAGATACCTGTTTAGGCTTTAGTCATACGTTAGGGGGTGTAGATGCACTTACTTGGTGAGGAAGAGTTGACTTGGGTTGTGATGTCTTTACTTTAACATGACTCGGGTTCTTCTTGTAGACTAATAAGGCTTCTCCCTTGCTTTGCTTTTCTTTAACCGGGAGGTCGCTTGATTTTGAGACTCGGGGTCATTCTCATGACTAGGGGGTAGTCTTGTAACTCGGGGCTAGTCTTGTAACTTGAGTTGGAAGGGCGTGCCAATCTTATGGCTCGGGGTCAATCTTGTGACCTGAGGGTTAGCCTTGTAACCCGAGGTTAGTCTTGTAGCCTGTGGCTAGTCTTGTATCATGAGCTGGAAGGACGTGCCAGTCTTGTGGCCCGGAGTCAATCTTGTGACCTGAGGGTTAGTCTTGTAGCCTGTGGCTAGTTTTATAGCTTGAGCTGGAAGGATGTGCCAGTCTTGTGGTTCGAGGTCAATCTTGTGATCTGAAGGTTAGTCTTGTAACCCGAAGCTAGTTTTGTAGCATATGGCTAGTCTTGTAGCCTGAGCTAGAAGCACGTGTCAGTCTTGTGGCTTTGGGATTAATCTTGTGATCTAAGGGTTAGTCTTGTAACCCAGAGTTAATCTTGTAGCCTGTGGCTAGTCTTGTAGCTTGGGCACAATGGCCTGAAACTTTGTCGTTCGTGCATAGTCAGATCATTTCAGTAGTTAGAATGATGCATCAACTTTATTAATAATACTTTCTCAAATGTTTTACTTTCTAGGGCCGTGGTAAGGGCTCCCCTTGTATTGTCTCAAGGTGGTAGGTCCTAGGTTGATTGTAACGTGTTATCCGGTAAGGTCCTTCCCAATTTGGTCTTAACATTTCCTCTGTTGGATCCTACGTTTTTAGGGTCACCTTTTTGAATATTAAATCCCCAACTACAAATCTCCTTGTCTTGACTTGGGAATTGTAATACTTGGTCATTTTTTGCTTGTAAGCGGTTGTCCGAAGTGTGGTTTCATCTCTTTTTTCTGATAATAGGTTGAGGTTGATTCTAAGGCCTTCTTCATTTTCTCTGAATCGAAGTTTGCTGCTCTATGCATGGTCATTCAAATCTTGACTAGTATTACTGCCTCGGTCCCAAATGCTAGCGAGAATGGCGTTTCCCCCGTGGGAGTCCTTACTATGGTGCGGTATGCCCAAAGGACACTTGGGAGTTCCTCTGGCCAAAGGCCTTTGGAGCTGTCGATCCTTTTCTTGATTATGCCCAAGAGTGTCTTATTTGTGACCTCCACTTGGCTGTTGGCCTGAGGATGAGCCGGGGAAGAAAAATGATTCTTGATACCGAGCTCTGCACAGAATTCCTGATACGGGGCATTATCGAACTGCTTGCCATTGTCACTGATAATGACTCAGGGGATCTTAAACTACCAGATGATGGATTTCCATGTGAAGTCACAGATGTTTTTCTCGGTAATCTTTGCCAGGGGTTTAGCTTCCACCCACTTGGTGAAGTAGTCAATGGCTACCACTAAGAACCTCATTTGTCCTTCGCCCATAGAAAGTGGTCTAACTATGTCGATTCCCCACTGTGTAAAGGGCTAGGGCCCTGCTATCAGGACCAACTCTTCTACGAGTACCTTTTGGGTGAGGAGAGCGACATCTTTTTGCATAAATGGCCAATAGTATCCTACTGATCGCTTTGTGGGCCATTGCTCTGCCTCCCGAGTGGCTCACGCATATCCCCTCATGTATTTCCTGGAGCACATAGTTAGCTTTCTCGTCGGACAGACACCTAAGTAGGGGGAGAATGAAGCTCCTTTTGTAGAGAGTGTCACCGAGAAATAAATACCGACTTGCTTGTGTCTTCGCTTTTTTGGCCTCTTCCTTATTCTCGGGTAACTCACCGTTCTTCAAAAATCTTATGATTTGACTGGCCATTCTGGCTCGGGACTTGTTACGTTAACTTCTCTATGGCCCCCTGCCTTGATGCTTGGCTCAGGCAGGTGCTCCACAAGGATCCCGGGACCTAGGTCTTCGTTAGTGGATGATGCAAGTTTGGCCAATCTATCGGCTTCTTCGTTATCTCCTTGTGGAACCCATTGTATGCTGAAATGCCTGAATTAGGGCTTCTCTTTCTTAACCATGGAGAGGAACTGTTTCATCCAGCCATCCTTCACCCTATACTCCCCTCGTACTTGTCTGACCACAAGCTGGGAGTCACTGTTGACCTTTACATTTCTGGCTCCGAGTATGCGGGAGAGACGTAGCCCTGTAATCATCGACTCGTATTCAGCTTCATTGTAGGTTTCCTTGAACCCGAACCTGATGGCATACTCGAGTTTACTTTTTTTTCTAGCGTAATCAACATGACTCCTCCCTCGGCTGCACTACTCGTGTAGGAGCCATCCACGTGTAGGAGCCATCCACGTGTATGAGCCATTCTGGTTGGTCTGTTTCTTCTTGTTACTCATCTTGCATTTTAGTCTCAGGGCCAGTCGTGTAGGTATACTTGGCAATAAATTCCACAACCGCTTGGCCCTTGATAGCTCCTTGAGGGTGGTATTAGATGTCAAATTTGCTCAACTACACCGACCAGTTGACTAATCTTCTCGAGGTCTTGGGCTTGTGGGGTATGGTTCTGAGTCGCTGATCTGTCAGGACCCGGATGGTGTGGGCTTGGAAATAGGGCCTTAGTTGCTGAGCAATGACGACCAATGAGAATACCATCTTCTTTGCCCTTGGGTACCTTTCCTCTACCCCCTTGAAGGCTCTGTTGGTGTAGTATACTAGTGCTTGTACCCTGGCCTTTTCTCTCACCAATACTGAGCTTATCACTATTTCTGATATTGATAGGTATACGTAGAGCACCTCTCCTTGCTTTGGTTGATTGATCAGTGGTAGTTAGCCAAGGTGTTCCTTAAGCTCCTCGAAGGCCCTGTCGTACTCTTCATCCCAGCAGAAGGCTTTCTTTAGCAGGCAAAAAAAGGGCAACACTTGTCTATGCCTTGGGAGATGAATCTGCTTAATGCTGCTAGGCATTGTACCTCCTTTGTATTCCTGGGAGCTTGCATGTTGAGTATGGCCTTTACCTTCTCAGGGTTGGCCTTATTCCCCGTTGGGACACCATGAACCCGAGGAACTTCCCGGCTAACACCTTGTCAGCACCCAAATTTTGACTTGGGTCATGTGAAAGCATAAGGACAGCATAACAACATTTAGGAATCAAGACTCTAAGCACCCTTGGCTTAGGAAGAGCAAACCTGGACTCTAGGAGATTAGGCATTCCCAAAGAAGTCTTTTCAGATGTTCCAGTCACAAATGAATCAGTCAAAGAACCTTATTATGGCCCAAAAAGCACCATTTCAAGATAAACCCTAATTTCACTTGAAAGCACCATTGAGACTTTGAGGGTCCACATTTTAGAGCCCCATTCAAGTCATAAGTAAGTTTTCCACCTCCTGTAAGTTTTTTGGAGATAAAACATCATAGTTGAAAAAATTACCATTTTACCCTTCTACCTCCAAAGGCTTAATACACATTATTTGTCATCCAGATCACTGAATTTCTCAGCTTACATAAGCCTTCTTGTCATGAAGCATCACAGGTAAAGAAATCATATTTTCACCTTTTTCGACCCTCGGTGAAAAATTACCATTTTACCCTTTCTCTTAGAAAATGACCTCATGACCCTCAAAGGATCCCTGGAGCTTCATCTTTGGTCCAAATGATGTAATTTCAGATCCTGTGCATCCCCAAGTCTCTATTCTCAGAAGGATTCATCACAAATCAGAAATAGTTTGATGCTGGCTCTGATCAATTACCTAATCTATGAAAATCCTGACCAAGAAATAACCATTGCAGAAAGTTTCAGAGATTCATCCGATATCCAAATCCAAAAAGGTTATTGGCCATGCTTTGGCCTCGGCCTTAATTCCAAATCTCTAGGTCTGAGATATGAAGTTCGGAGTCTCGAACCTCTATAAAATCTTAAATCTTCAGTAAAAGGTCGAAAAGCTTTTTTTTCACTTTTCACTCTTTTAGAGCTAGATTGCTCTCTAGGCATCAGAATCATGATCAGTCGATGTCCATTTATTCAGAATCACGAGGCCTCCAAAAAGCTATCTAAGGAGCCAGGGCTTCCGTAAAATCTATCTGCCAAGCTTCCCTCAATTACTCCAAAAAGCATGAAAAATCAGGTCTAAAAATCAGGTGCTCAAACGACTCCCAGGAGCACACCGGAAATCAGAAATTCAGATAGTCAGTGGCCATACCTGTGTAAATTCAAGGTCGTAAAAATATCAAATTCATGCTAAACTACAAAAAATCCAGGATCCAAACAGTCATTTCTGCCCAAACCCAGAAAAATTAAGTTTTGTTTGTATTTGGGACAGGAAATGCCCTCAAAAGTTCCCCCGAGCTCAGAATGTAGTAAGGTCAGGGCCATTTTCTCAGAATCTTCCTTGTCTTCAATAAAGCATTACATGAACCCCTGATTCGGGGAATGATTTACCATTCAATTCCATTCAACTTTAGGCAGCTACAGAAACAAAATTTGCTCAAGCGACTTTGCTTCGGAAAGCTCCCCGGGAATCCAACTACTGATCTGTCAGCCTCTATGGCTTCAAGACTCCTCAAACTTCAAATCCTCTAGATATGGTCAAAGGCGGCATCTTACAGAAAAACCAGTAGCATCCCCTGTACAAATCAGCCCTACCGCTCGAAAAATGGTTTTGACCTAACTTCTTGCTCGGGTACTATAATCTTGTACAGTCAGAAGCTGTGAGTCACCTAGACCTGGGAGCATCTACCCCTAGGTCCCCCTAAGTTCAATTTGACCATTCTACCCTTCAACATTGCATTTGAGAGCTTTTTTGCCAAAAACCCTGATTTGAGCCCCTTACCCTTTTCGTAATTTGGTTCCAACTGAACCAAGATGACCAGAGCAACTTAAACATTTGAAAATGACACTAACTGGGCCAACATCTGAGCACAGGAACCCACACGGAGTGACGGCAGTGATAGGATTCGAAAAATAAAAAATCCAGATATTATTCAGATATTTGTCAAAGGTTAGCAAAGATGAGATATTTTGCATTTAATGTCATCTCACCTTTAGCCAACCCCCCATACCTCTTGGATTAGAATCTCTTGATTCTCTCCCTCATGCACCTCCCTTAGATCCCCTAGATGAGTTTTAAATCCCTAGAGAATCTATCACTCCCCCCCATCTAGCACCCAACCATAAAACCCTTGAAAAAAGTAGCAAATGAGGTTGCCTCAAAGGGCATCTCTCATATCCCCTTCCACCTCACCAATCCATGTCAAACAAACACAAACCCATCCCCACCATCCACTTTATTGTAGCCAAACTAATCTCAGCTTTCCACCTCACTCCCACATAGGTTAAATCCTAGCCCTCCACCTAATAGATTTTAGATTAAATCCTAACTCTACACTACATTTAGGATAGGATTAATCCCAACCCTTGATCCCCTTCATCCTTGTCCATTCTCAACCCTTAGATCAACCAATTTAGGGCTATAAATAGCCCCAAATTTGTGATGAATAGAGTTGGCATAAAAAACCCTAAATCAAAGAAGAAAAGGAAGAAAAAAAAAACCCTAATCTACCCAACCCTTGGCAAGGTAAGCCTAAACTCTACCCCATTTCAAGTTCTAGACTTCAATTTATATAATTTAGCAACTGTTATGCTGCCTAATTTATACTTGAGCCCTGCTCAAAATTGGGTACAAGGTAGAAGCTCCATTGCCTCTATCTTGCCTTATTTTTTACCAATTTTCTTGTCGAATTTCATTTGATCTTTGTGTAGGGACCCTTGGGCTGGATTTAAACTATGTTATAGTAGACATATAAGGTAGGTCTGTATTTAATTTGGTCATTTTTCATATTATGGAAGGCCTCCAAATCGCTTCCCAAACGGGCCCCAAAAACTAGGTTCTTTGGAACCCAATTTGTAGGAATGTTTAGAGTTTTAATTTTTTATGATAGAAGCATGATTTTGATTCTAATTTTTTATATGTTACTCCTCTATATGTCTGTCATAAGCATGCATGATTTGATGATTTTTCAAAAAAAAAAATAAGGGCTCCAAAATCGAGAAGAAGAGTTGCTAGATTTTTCCCAATAACTAATGCCTGTTTTCTAGTGAATTAGAAAACAGGCGTCTAGGATGAATACAAGCATTGAGATTTGGGACCCACCCCAGGGAGCCCTGATCATCCCAAAGCCCATTTCTAGACATCTTCTAACAAATGAGACCCATCCCTATGCACCAGCACCTCTGTGGGCCCTGATTTCTTCTCAACACCTGATTGCAGAAATCAGGCATTGAAGAGGAATTCTGGTGTTGGGATGGATTTTAGGCATCAGGCCTGGATCTTTAAAAATTAGTTAAGTGATCAGTCTGCCCTAAGGTTAGTATGAGACCCATGAGATATACCCCCCTCTGGGCCCCACATGGGTGGCCCAAAAACCCTAAAAGCCGCTGATTTTCAGCCAACGCCTGATTTCCCCCTCAGTTAAAATTCAGGCGTTGAGAAAATAGGCGTCAGACCATAAAACAGGCGTTAGGCCTATAATAGATGATTGACTGGCCTACTTAGGGAGATCATATCTCCACGTGGCCTGAACCTAAGACCTCTAGGGTTGCATAAAGAAACCTTAAAAGACTTTTCTTGTCCCTGATTCAGGGTCCCACAGTGTTGGGACCTTTCCAAACACCTTAAACAGTGGCACCAAAATGCCTACTAAGTCAGGTTTCCCAACACCAGTTTTCCCCCTGAATTAAATTCAGGCGTTGAGATAGAAAATAGGCATTAGGCCTGTGATTCAGAAATTCACTTTTCTTCCTTCAGTCCCCTTTTTCCTTGGGTTGATTACAAACCCTAAAAGGGCCCACAACAAGCCATTTAGAGGGATCAATCATCCCTCTAAAGACCAAAACCTTGAGGGGTCTCCTATAAATGAAAACTGTCAGAATCAAGAATAGTTTTTGGACTGTTCAGAGGCTGACGCCTATTTTCCCACTTGAATTAAAAATTCAGGCGTTGAGAAAACAGGTGTTGAGAGCTAAAACAGGAGTTAGGCTTGAGAGAACTCCAGCAAGCCTACAATTCATATAAAAAGCATCAAAACCCTAAAATACATTTAACAAGACATGATAATGAACATAAATTTAAAGACCTATGTGAATGGGAGAAGCCGCCCTAAAAAGGCGAGTATTTGGGGTGCCTAACACCTTCCCTAAATGCAACCAAATCACTTACCCTAATCTTTAAAACATAGACCAGTACAAAGAGTCAAGCCCTTAAACCTCCGGGTCTAACCATCCTTCTTTTCCTCGAAAAGAAGGACCGACGTCCAGCTCAGTCAGTTAACCCCGAGTTGGTGGCAACTCCAAGAAAAGCTTAACCCTCTTATAAAAGGGTTAGCGACCTTTCACGCACCGACCATAGACATCAAAGAGTGGACCTGGAAACCACGAGAAGGTAGGGGGCATCCGAACCCCTCTTGAACGCCGATGTCCATAGAATGGCGAATCTGCTGGGGATCATTTAATCTCAACATGTGTGGGTTTTTTATTTATGTTCATTACTTGTCTTCTCACATGTCAGCATTACTCAGTTATTTATATTGCTCGCATGCCTACTTGCTTTCTCACATGTCTACATGCTTTGGATTAGACCTAGGTCACTCCATTAGTTAGTTAGGATAACACTCTACCTTTAACACTTATTCAAAATTGCCATGTTTAGGTTAGAAAACATGCTCACATAGTTCTAGGACAGCTTGAACTAGTTAGTAGGACCAAAATTCACACTTGAACAACTTGTATGCAACACATCTCTGTTATTTTCTATTTTTCACAAAATGAGTCTTAGGACACGACATTGCACCAATACATCACTCTCATGAGCCCTTATCTAGGTCATTACCTACCAATGGACTGACATTGGATTACCACATAGGATGGGAACAACATCTGAGTAGTTGCTGTTTTTGTCAGTGTGGCCATTCCGAGTTACCTAAGCTAGTTACCACTCTATGATCCGATCTTTTTTGGGGAGGTGTTTCGACTGGTACACTTCATCTTTTAGAATCTTAAAAAGTATGCATACTTAGTCATTTTCAGGTTAGAGTTATTAGGCTACACTCAATAGCTTAAAGGTCTAGCTTTAGGTTTGTTTGTTGTGATTTTGATTGAATGCTTGCATGATTGGTTAAATGGAACCAGGAATTCATGTCCGACTTTACAAAAGTAGTCCAAAATTATTTTTTAGAAAATTAGGTCCAGATTTTACCTTCTTGTCTAAATTTGAATATCTCTCACCCCTTTTGCTTAATATATGTAAATGCAATACATGGCGTAGACATTCCATGAAGCAGAAAAAGATTAAAATCAAACCATAACAACAACAAAGAAAATGAACAAATACAAACCATTCTCATATTAATTAATGAATGTAATTAATCTCGGGGTAAATCTTTGCAACCCATCCATAAAAAAATGTGTTTAATTACATCTCAAACAAAATCTAGTCTCTAAATCACTCCTCATCGGAGCTACTGCCCACAAACTCCACAGTCCCTTTCCTCGCCCTCTGCTTGAACCTCTTCCTAATGTATGAGTGGCTAGCTCCAAATCAAACCTGCTCATCTCTAAGAGGCTTAGTCAAACCATGCCTAGGTCTAGGACTGTCATCAACGACCTGTACCATCCCACTAGGCATCAAAGTAGTCTGTACTTCAGACTCTACACCGACCTTGGGAGCTCCAAAAGCCTACTTTCTGCCTGTCTCAAGCTCCTTTGTGGGTTGCTCTCTCTCAGGCTGCTCTCCCTCAAGCGGCTCATCTCTCTCAACCTGATCTCCCCCTGGTCCCTCAACCTTGGGCTCGACATGAGGCATCTTGGTGTCATCACGAACACCATGTGTCTCCCTTGTAACAGGGATCTGTCTCTGTAACTGCAAAACCAAAGACACATGTCAAAATCCTCAAAAGCTAACTAAGGAAAACATAAACATAATTAATAAATGGTAATATCATTACCTCTTCAATCTCAGCTCGGTGGACGGCCTTCAAGGCCTCCACCTCAATGATATGAGCCTGATGCCTTTGCCCCACCAAGGCAAAGCATCTGGCCAGCCTGTGGAGGGCACTCAGGTATACCTCCTTGGAAACTTGCATAAGTACATAATGCTAAGTCAAATAAAAGAAAAACAAGTAAAAATTGTAGACAAATCTGAAATAAACTACTTGAGTCACACCCTCAGGAGGCACCCAACCTTTTGGTAGCTTTACCTTTGGTAGAGGCACCTCACTAACCTCTCCCCCCACACCTGGTAGAGGCACTACCTCGGGCACCAAGCCCATCACATCCGGCTACGCTGGTGGAGCCCTTCTCTTCCTCCCTCGCCAAGCGAGAGGTGGCGGCCCCTTAGGGGGTGGCTGGGCAGTAGCAGCCTATCCAAACAAAAAAACAAACACTGTCAAAATTATGAAGATAAAACAAAACATACTTTTCAAAACAAAATAAAATCAAATACACTTACCGGGGGCTCCACAGGCCTGCCCAAAGGCCCACAACTCTGAGTGGCCTACCACTCAGGATAGTCCCTGGCCCAATCCAGGAACCCTGAGGCATCAGTGCCCTCATCCCCAAGGTTGGAGGCCTCCTCACTCTCTATCACCCGGGGAGGCGGGTGGGGTACTACAAACTCCTTGACCCCTCCCCCCACCTGCCTCCAACACCTCTCACCAAGGTATATGGTGACCTTACCCAGAGCCACCAAGACTACCCTTTGGCAAGACCAACCCCAGGCGAAGTCCTGGTCTCAGGCATCATCAGCCTCCAAAGCCCAGAGAGCCCATGGGCACCATCTAATATACACAAGCACAATAGACATCAACAAATGATCTTAAAAAATAACAACAAATAATGAGCAAAGTCAAACTTAACATTGTGTACTTATCTGATCCACAGTGAGCAAGTCTAGCTCACACTGGACAGTTAATATTAACTTTTAGATCTTGGGAAGGGTGCCCTTCCACCTCGCCACACATGGAAAATGAAGCACCTCCTCGCCCCTCTACCTCGGGGCTAAGGTAAGGAAGTGCTCGTAGCACCACACCTGCAAAAGAAACAAAACATGCAAAAATTAAAATGCAATGATAAGATAAGCAATAAATTTAAAAGCAAATAAAATAATATGCATACCTCCCAAAGGAAGCACAAGCCCACAAAGGCATGAGGGCTTTATCCTGTGGCAATCTCGCTCATGTTGAGGTACATCCACCAGAGGGCGGATCTACCCCAACTCCGTGTAGCTACCTGTTGGAAATATGTGTCCTGACAAAGCCATTCACATAAAATATAAGCATGATTAATTAATTATTTAATTAATAATA
>JAOXJP010060108.1:0-15696 GCA_025762735.1 Platanus orientalis | reverse complement strand
CTTTCACTTTTTGGGGGGGTGATTATCACTTTTCAATGTTGATGTGTCCATCCCCTGATGCCATTCTAATACATCAGAAAAAGCAGATTTCTATACCTAATCCCAGCCCATTGTATAAGGTTAAAACCTCTGGTTGGGTCTAAGACTCACCATTCACCCAACATAATTAGGATGATAGATCTTATGCTTTTCACATAAGTACAAGACTAAAGCTTTGCCCTTCTTTGGCTAAATCATAAAGTGTTGTCAAACCATTTTTATAATTTTTTTTCACTTTCTCTTTTGCATTTATTTTGTATAAGATTTGTCTAGTAGTATAGTTTATGAAATTCTGTTATTTCTTTATTCATTTTGAGATAGATTTTTTCTGTATTTTTAGTTGGTACTATATTTTAGTGCCTGCCCTGCACGGGTTTGGTTGCTAGCGTAAACCTATTAAAAAAAGAGAGAGAATGAGTGTCTGTGTTAACACAGACCTCAATAGGCATGTCATTGATTGATGCCTTTTTTAACACAGGATGTGTTTTTGAATTTGATGTATTTTTTTATACCAACTTTTTCAACTGAACACTTTTTTGGATATTTTTACCCCCCAAAACAATACGTGTCAGTTTATAATTCATTATAGATACTATAGAAGCATTTTCATCACAAAACATTTTCTTTAAAAAATAAAACCGTTTAGTTTTACGAAAGAGATGTCTCACATTACATGAGATGTGAAAATTCAAACCGCAATGTGAGACTCCACTATCTCAAGCCGTAGCTCAAGCTTTTTTTTGGTCAAAGGCTCAAGCTTTTGTTTGGTCATAAAATGTAGTGTAAAAACCCAGCCCACAGCATACGTATATGAGCTTTAGAATTTTTTTGGGCTGGGCCTAAATCAGGCATTAAATTTTGAAATTTTGAAAAACATTTAAATTATATATATGTATAAAAGATAACTTTATTTTTTTTTAAATGACAATTCGAACTTTATTTAGAAAAATGACAATTCGAGCCAAAGTGGAACATTCCCTCCCTAAGCCCAAATTTGACAGAAACGATCAAATTTGTGGCCATTTTCGGGGATGTTGAGGGACCAAGGTGGAAATTTTATAAGCTCTACAAATCTAAGTATTTGAAATATGAAATCTATAAAATAAAAATAAAAATTTGGAATTTGAAATTCAAAATTCAAAATTTTCAATCTGAATTGATGAGTTATTTGGGCCGTGCCACTTTATTTGGGCTATGGACCAAGTCATGGCCTGGATGTTTGGACCGACACTCAATGTCTCAGCCCAGGCCCATATGAACACATACGGCCATACGGGCTTACACAGTCTAGCCCATAAAAAATACTTGAGCCAAGCTATCAAATTCATTGGCTGGCTCGCAATCTCAAGGTCTCAGCCTAAGTAACTCAAAGACTAGTACAGGCCGACATGGTGAAGCCCATAAAGGTACTCAAATGGGCTATCTGGACCAGACCGTCAGACCGCAGGCTTTTTTTAACAGCCTTAGTCATAAATCACATCCAGAAACCTCTAAGATTAAAAATAGTTGCCTGAATGAACCAAAATGAGGGATAGGGATGAAGAAAGGATAGCATTGTGTAGTGAGCATGGGGAAATAAGCATGGTGTAAATCTTTTCTTTCTTTTCAAGAGGAAGTAGGAGAAGTGAGCTCTCTAGTCTCTTGAACTTCATTCTTACATTTTTATTTTTTTTATATTTGTAAAATAAAGGGAAAGATGTTGCAGCATGAACTTCTTTAGTATTTAAACTACTACATTAATAATGTTATTTGTGTATGTATGTATTAAAAAGTTTTCGGGAGTCCATGGCCAAAGAGAATCATAAATATTGATTTACATAAGCAACAGAGGTAATTGTGATATTATTATTAAATCCTAGTAGCTTATATGCAATAATGCTTTGTGGAATGAATGGTTAGTAATTGTAGGAAATGACTCAGTTTCTCTAGAGTAATAAGTTGCACTATGTTGATGAATATTATTGAAATGGTACAAGTTCATTATAAAATTTAATTAAATAAGAAATTAATAAGAATTATAGTTGAAAATAATTTTCAAATCCAAGTGGCATCCAATTTAGGAACTACTAACAATTCACTAAAAATTAGAAAGAGAGATCCCTACAAGATTATTCCACATCCTGTGCTCCTCATTTATAATTGCCAGAGTTTTTAAAATGAGAAATTTTGCCCTTGCACGTGTAGACACAACAGGAGGTCAGCCATTCTCTAACCCGTGAACCCTAGAGAAAATAAATGAGCAGACTTGATGATCTATGGTTAATGATTTTATTTTTGTAATTTATATATGAAATAAATGCTTTCATTATGGACAGTCTTACTTTTGCAAGGCTAAGGAGGTAGGAGTCAAATATTAAAAGAGATGTTGCTAGGGCTGCAAGTTGGGCTTGTATGGCATTAATTGACCAGAAAACTTTATAAAAAGAGGAAGACAATGAAGGAAATAACCTCTTCTAACACATCAACAACAATAATGTCTCCAACGACCAAAATTGTCAGTTTATCAATTTATTCACCCACACTTGGGATTATCTTATTTTCAACCTATTTTATGTGTGTTGTTTCATTTTAAAATAAAAACCTTGGTTTGTAATTTGTCATCAACAAGTTTTTTAGGAGCTTGGTATACATATTCCAGTTAGATTCTGAAAACCCCACTCTGTAATTTGTCATCAACAAATTCTCAGTAGCTTGGCATACAAGTTTCAGTCAGTTTATGAAAACTTTGATCTGTAATTTGTCATCAACAAGTCCTTAGTAGCATGGTATCTCAAATTTCAATCCAACTTTGAATGACTTGTAAGTGATTCATTTATTCATTAATGTTCATTTGCTTGGATTTAGTTTATTTTATATTATTGTTGTCCCGGTGAAAAATGTGGTGAAATCCTTGTTTTGACAAGTAAAAACAAAATCATTTAGAAGGAAGAATCATCCCCTTTCGAAATTGCCTAATTTATTTCGGTGGCTAAATAGATGACCAAAAAATCCCCTTTTTTGGTTTGCCTATTGTCTACTTCGAAGCCTAGGGTCGTAGGAAAGTTTAGACCTTGTGTCCACATGGCAATGGCACTGGCACGTCCACACACCAATTTGCATCCAACAAACTAGAACTCAATGTCTCTACCCTCATACTAAAACAAATATATGGTATGTAATGTGTACATCAGGCTTACGATTTTATGGTTAGTTGTGTGTAAACATGTCTCATGCAATTTTTTTAATGTTTGGTAACGAACCACTCACATTGATTAAATAAACTATCGAATGGCATAACCAAACTACTAAGTGTTTCACATAGGATTAATTGACATACCAACTTCCAAATATGGAAGTATAGAAAGTCCTAAAACCTCATTTGTTTTTTTACTTTCAAAAGAGATCCATTTCCTTCTTTTAAATGTGAATGTAAGGTAAAGGTTCTGGAAGGCTAATTCAAAATCAGATCCATAGAAGGGTCACCACCACTAGTGCTTAAGTTTATACCATAGTTTAATATAACTCAATAGAAAAGGAAAAATATTTACATACACAAAGTGTTATTTTGTGGAACTTGATATTACTGATGATCCAAGGAGGCACTGTTAATTAAAACACGACTCTGCTTTTCCCTCGGACCTAGCTTGAAGGACACAATCATACTTTTACGTAGTAGTTGATTAACCTTAAATTCCTTGGGCTGTACGCCTTTTGAGCATTTTTTCTTCCAATTCCGGCACCGTGGCTTTTATTCAATTTAAGGGTTTTCACGTAAATCATGTGTTCCTGTGGTGCTTGTGTTTGTTTGCTTTTCTTTTTTATTAATATTGCAAATCATGGATTAGGTAATCCCAACACAAAAGGCATAATTTCTTTTTTAGTTTCTGGTGCATTTTTTTTACTTCAAATCCTCCTCTCTAGGATTGAGCATCGATGAATCCCAAGTCTTTGACTTGGTCATCCATAAGGGGTTTGGGGTGAAGGGACTAGTTGATTCCTATTTAACCTCTCTACCCTCCATGATACATTCACCGGCCTGATGAGCGAATCTATAGGAAGAAAACAATCCATGCTTCTCTATTCTTAGGCCCTCCAATTGATTTGGCCGATTTGAAAGGAGAGAATAAGGATGCATGCAATCATTGATGTTATTTGTGGAGATGCAACTAAACTCGGATTCTTTCAAATGATGAACCATGGAGTGTTGCTTGAAGTAATTGCAAATGCCAAGTAGTTGCCTTCACACATTTTTCTCTTTAAATTTTCACCCGAGAAGAAGGCCATATACTTAAAAGAACTATATCGTGTCCAAATGTCTTTTATGGGAAGCTGCTTGAATGGAAGGATTACTTCAACATGATCTGTAGTTTTATGGGTTAATATTATCTATTCAATGTGAACTATTTTATGAGTTGAGATTTCAATCGAGAAACTGTCTTATTTGTTAACTTATATCACTTAATCTCTGCAAAGTAAATCAGCAATTATGTTTTATAGAATAACATTAAATTCTCTTTTATTTGAGCTAGTGAAGTGATTGAATAGGTTAGTTACAACCTATTAGTTTTATGGTGATGGAGAAATAAAATTAAATGGAATAATTTGATAATATTTTCCAAATTAGTCATGGACCACAATCATGTTGCTAAATGATTCAGCTGCAGAACCATACTTAGTCGTGACTTGCCAAGTCAATCATGGCACTCCAGTTAGTCGCAGTCCTTCATTTAGTCACGAGTAACATGCATAGTCACTAGTTTAGTCACAGTGAACGATTTCAGTCACGACTTAATCGTACGTCCAGTCGCAAACTCTAGTTTTTCAAGTTTTATCGTCTTCTTCAATTTTATTTAGTTAACTGATTCATCCGAGCATAAAAGGTCTCTCTCTCTCTCTCTCTCTCTCTCTCTCTCTCTCTCTCTCTCTCCATATAAGAAACAAAAATGAATAAAATGTTTTTGGTTGAAGAATAGCATGAGTGAATAAAAGAGGAGATTGGGTTATAAGGTACATAAATGCTTAAGGAAACTACCCTATTTAACCTCAATGAAATTAAGCTTGAAAAGTATCCATGGATTTTTGCAAGAGAATTTTCGACTTGAGATAAATCACTATATGAGGTTAAGATTGCTCAGCCTAGGCTAACAGATTGCTTACTCAATCTGATTGTTGAATTTGAGGTTTTTCTTAGTATGATTTAGAAATTGTGCAATATCTTGAATCACTCTTATCTCTAATTGTTTTGTTATGTCATTGTGCAATAACTAATGTAAGTACTCTAAGATTTCACTATAAGAAACATTTTTCTTATTCAAAACATAAACAATGGTTTTCCTAATCCAAAGAGTTCCCTTTTTCAGAAATTGAAAATGTTTCTTCCAACCCTTAAAGTATATCTTATTTAAGCATATTGATTATAGATTGTTTGAAACACTTTGAATGTTAGGTGCCTTCATTGCTATATTTTTTTTTGAAATTTTATGGTAATGGAGAAGAGGTTCTTTATGTATGACACTTTTGTTATTTGCAATTTGATGCAGTACTTGGTTCTATATGTCATCATTGCACAATAACTATGGAGGTACAAACTAACTGCAAACACCAACCATTGCATCCCCAACGATCCTAAAGTGAATCTTAGAAAATCAACTTAACACAATGACTTTTTTATTAGAACTACAAAGCAAAATATGTAATTGACTGTACAATTTGTCTCTCTCCAAATGAATTCCATCCCATTAGTTCAATAATTGATAAATTTTTGTAATATGACTTTTCTTACTTTCCATGGCCAGATAAAAGAGTTTATATGTATTCTACTACTACTTTAGGATCAGAATCAATTGTGATCTACTTGAAAGTCCCCTTAATCACCACGACTATGGAAGTTGTATCTTCAAAAGTAGCCTTTAGAAACTTCTTAATTCAAGATCTTAGATTGAAATTCAAAAGTTCATTCCTTACTAACAATACTACGTTTAAAGGGTATCTATTTTTTAATAGATTTTATACCAACCCTTGAAGAAGTACAATTGACCCATGCAATATACATTGATGATGCATGGAATGATGCTCCTTAGATGGTTGCATGGCAATTAGATCCGCGAATGTTTACACACAAGAATAGAAAGAGCTCGGGTAGGCCACCAGTGTGGTGCCGGCCTTGGTTTCTCCTACGCTCAAGCCAGAGATGCTCTTCTTAGCAGAGATTAACGTTGAATTCCTTAGAAAATAATTTCATCCATTTGGAGGGTCGTGATATCCTTTTATAAGTTTGAAAGGGTGCGTGGTCAGGGATTTCCTCGCAAATTTTTAGCTTAAGAGGAGATTGACCCTTGATCATTCGTTGGGATCTCGGCTAAGATCTCAAAGTTGGATTCTTTGCATGATTCTCAGCATGGATCTCGGATTAAATTTTGGGGTCATTATTGAATTTTTTATGTAATTGGTCAAGTTGAAGCATCACCAATTCATTGTGGGCTGAACTGTCTTGGTAGGTAGAAGCTGAGACATGTTAGGCTGAGGTTGACCTAGCATGAGACTGAGAAGGCTGAGGCCGAGGGGGCCAAGGCCAACTTGGCATAAGGCCGAGGAGACTGAGGCCAAGAAGGCTTAGGCCGAGAGGCTCGAGCCGACCTGGTATGAGGTCGAGTGGGCCAAGACTGAGAAGGCCGAGGTCAACAAGACCTTGTATGATGTCGAGACCAAGAGGGTCGAGCAAACCTAGTGAGGCCAAGTGGGTCGAGGCCGAGATGACCTTGTATAAGGCCAAGGTCAAGAAGAACGAGCTGACTTGGTATGAGGTCAAGTGGGATGAGGTAGAGAAAACCTTGGTATGAAGTTGAGAAGGTCGAGAAGGCTGAGACCAAGAAGACTGACCCAACCTAGTATGAGGCCGAGTGGGCTAACGCCGAGATGACCTTGTATAAGGCTGAAGCCAAGATGATCTTGTATGAGACCTAGGCCGAGAGGGCCGAGTTGACTTGATATGAGGCCAAGTGGGTCGATGCTGAGAAGACCGAGGCTAAGATAACCTTGTATGAGGCCAAGCCCGAGAAAATCGAGTGGGCTGAGACTAAGAAGGATGGGGCTGAGATGACCTTGTATGAGGCTAAGACCAAGAAGGCTGGAAATCCCTTTATGCAAAGTTGGCAAAGTGTGTTAAAAGCCCTATTACACATCACTCTTTAAAATTGCATATTTTAAATAAATAGAACCTTTAACTACATTACTAGTGCCAATTGCACAGGTTCATTGCTAGTAATTGAATAAATTCATCAATTGTTATCACTACCTCAATCTCACCTTTTTCACTTTTGATTTGTTTGCAAACTAACAAAACCTTGTAATAACATAGTTGTCACATTGATGCACATTTTTTGTTAGGTCACCAGCTCTTACACAAAGTAGCAACTGAGTTTCTAGCTTCACATCAAATTGGTTAGTGAAATAATCAATCTCTACATTAATCAGATCTAATTTATCATCTTTCAAAAGAATGAAACCTCTTCTCTTCTACAACTAAAATTTTAACTTGTTGCTAATCTTTATCACAACCAGAATATGGTTGAGATTTATTGTTCCTTCCAAATTTAAGGCAATCCACACTCATGTCAAACATCATATGAATTAATGGAAACCTAATTATATCATCATTCACTTTCACCCTTTTTTAAAATTCAATACCATCACCTTTGTGATAGTATCTTTTCCAATTTTCATTTGATGGATCACTAACCAAATTTGATAGGGGAAGATCTGCTACACCCAATTTGTCTGTCCCCTTGTGTCACCACACACAAAAGGTGAGGTATATAGGATTACAACCATAAAAAAAAGTGTTCAAATGAACATTTGCTCCCTATTTTAAAGAGGCACCAAATTAAAAAATCCATCACATGCCAGGGCACAAGGGGACAAACAAATTTGGGTGTAGTAGATCCTTTCCCAATTTGATATACCATCTAGGATTGCAAATAGACCAAATACAGATAGACTATATCCGGTTTATTTGTCACCTTCAAGATTTGAATATCAAAATTTAGTCAAATCACGACTACTTTTATAGTTGTGATATGATTGGTTTGCTTATAGAGAGATTTAGAGTTGTAGATGATTTCCTTCAATAAAAGACTAAAGTCGTATCTGGTTTATAATGAACTCATTCAGATTTATGCTTGATAACATATATAATTTCTTTTTATAAAAAACAGATAACATCATTTATAATTTTAGTTAACAAATCAGTATAAATTTGTGAGTTCATTTTGAACAATCACTTTATGGCTCCAAATGCCCTAGAAATTTGAAATGAAATTATTACATTACAGATGGCTGCCAAACAGGCCCTAAAAATGTATATATATATACACAAAGGCATAACCAATTTAGGTAAGGGGGTTAAAAAATAGGATCAAATATTCAAATGACGTGGACATCCAAAAAGTCCAACATCTCATTCGACAGCCCTTGTTTTCTATATTCCAAAGTGACACATCTCCTTCATTCCATTTTCAATGTAAAAGGAAAGGAAAAGGTTTATTGAGAAAAAGTTTTAACTCAAAATCAGACCCATTATAAGGGCCACCATCTCTGGTGCTTGAGTAAGATTATTGGAAAGAAGACAGATTCAGATATACAAAGGACCTAACTTCCTTTTTCTATTTTCTGCTTCATCCATGGGTGTTGTCAATTTCAAATCCTCCTCTCCAAACTCAAGCTTCGATGAATCCCAAGTCTTTGAATTCGTGGTGAAGAAGGGGTATGGGATGAAGGGATTAGCCGATTCCTACTTAACTTCTCTACCCCCACGATACATTCACCCGCCAGACGAGCGAATCGATAAGGAGAAAACAATCGATGCTTCGCCATTCTTAGGCCCTCCAATTGACTTGGTTGCTTTGAAAGGAGAGAATAAGGATACAGTGGTTAATGGTCTTTGTGGAGCTGCAACGAAGCTCAGATTCTTTGAAGTGGTGAACCATGGAGTGTCCACTGAAGTTATGGAAAGTGCAAAGCAAGCCGCACACGCTTTCTTCAACTTAGCACCTGAAAAAGAAGGTTGTCTTTTTAAAAGGAACTAGGCCATGCCCAAATGTCTTCTATGACACAAGCTTCTCACCAGAGAATGAGAAGTCGCTTGAATGGAAGGATTACTTGAGCATGGTCTACATGAACGATGAAGAGGCTATCTACTTCTGGCCTCAGGAGTGCCGATTTGTAATTTTTTTTCTCATTTTTCATTTCTTTATTAAATTGAGTTTATATGCTTGGGAAGCCTTGCTTAAGGATGTTCAAACATTGAAAGGCTTCTTATAATTCCACAATTCAATGCTAATAACAGGTCATTGATGATAAGTTGATAACCACAACTTTAGCTAGTATCAACCAATGATAAACAATCATCCCACTATTTTGGATCTTGGGATGCAATATATACTAATCAAACGAAATAGCGAACAAACAAAAATACAGGATTTACATGAAAATTCCCAAATTGGAGAAAAACCGTGGAGCTGCAGAAGTTTTACTATGCTAGAAGAAAATATTCACAAAAACACTTAGCCCTAATCATAGAAAAATACATATAAATACCCTCTCCTAAATAATTTAGGACCTAGCTCCTTAGATCATCACTAACATCAGACTCGCAAAATAACACCTATCACTTGTCACCCATCACAGCTCCAAGTGGGCCTCATAATTCTCGAGTTCTTAGTTGGCCTAGGCTAAGCTCGAAGTTTGCCTTTCGAAAGGGTATTGTAATCAAATTTTGATTGTGGATTCTACAATCAGATTCAAGCAACTAATTGTTAAGTTCATGAAATTGGTCTATTAGGAGGTCAATTCTACAATCACAATATTATATATTGATGAACTTGGTATGTATAATGTATGAATCTAATTTCTTCTTCAATTAATTAATCTTAATTATGATAATAAAGAGAAATAACTAACCCTTAAATATTATATGTATATTATATGTTTGATTCACTTGATTAGCTCCATTTTTAATCTACTCCTCAGTGACTCAAGAGTTGCCTCAAAGTGATTGTCTAATTCTCAAACTTGCACAGTTTTTTTTAAAAATTCAAGATACCTTTACTTGATCGATCATTTTTTTTCCTTACTAACTTTCATTTGTTGGGTGATGGTAGAGATGCTACTCTTGATTACCTGAAAGCAGCCAAGGAGATGAGCTACGGGATCATGAATGCCCTACTGAGCGGACTGGGTGTAGATGTGGATGAGTCTACTCTCAATCTCTACATGGAAGCCAAGGCCGTAAACATGAACTATTATCCACCCTGTCCCAACCCTGAGCTCACTGTCGGGGTGGGTCGGCACTCCAACTTGGCAGCTCTCACCATTCTATTGCAGGACGGCATCGGAGGCCTCTACGTTAAGGTCAACGACAATAAAGGATGGATAGAGATCCCTCCCATGGAAGGTGCACTCGTCATCAACGTGGGTGACACATTAGAGGTATGAGCTTTCTAAGCATCTCTGATTTGGAAAGTTATAACATGATTGAATGGTCATAACCCTCTAATCTATAGATTTTTTTTCTTTTCATTTCTCTAGTCTTTATTGGTTTACATACAAGGTTGAAAATTTTGAAGGTAAATCAATTTTTCTAAGTGCACAAGTTTATTTTATTTTATTTTTTTTCATATTTGATTAAGTAGAAAGTTTAAGGGTTGGAAAATGAATTTTCCAACTGCTCTCTGTCAAAAGAAAAAGAAAAAGAAGAAGTCAATTTTATTGTATTTCCTTTGAAAATTTATAAAAAGTTTTTTCTTTCAACTTTCCGTTGACAACCAAACACAAATTGAAAAATTGAGGGAAATCATGTTTCACTTCACTTTACTTCCCTAACTTTTTATGCAATCAGACGGGTTCCTAGACTGTTGGGCTGGTTGAGGCAGGCTTGGGATATAACAAGTCTTATGTCAAGTTTTATTTATTTATTTTAAAAAATGCCAAGTTTAATTGTTAATTTAATTTCTTCATCTTAATCTTACCAATGGGCTGTGGACATGAGCTTTGTGTACTTACAAGTATGGGCTTTAGACCCAATACTATACCTTGAGTTTAGAGGAGACAGGCCTAGGCCAGACAAATCCTTACCCCCAAAATTTTGTATGACCCCTTAATAAACAAACAAGGTTCGTCCTGCATCAGGGGCAGACACATCAGTGCCAAAATATGAAAAGCACCCCCCAAAAAAGTGTAAATCACTTTTTTGATGCTGATGTGTCTGCCCCTAATGCAGGGCAGACCTTAGTCATTCATTAAAGGGTCGCACCAAATCTGATGTGAAATCTTTAATGAGATGAACCTAGGCTGAGCTAGACAACTCAATTAGCTGAAGCCAAACTTGAGTCTAGACCAAGTCTCATGAAGCTGAGCTAAGTTGGGCACAGAGGTAGAGCCAAGGGAGTTGGGCAGGACCATGACCCCTCGGTTGGGTGAAAGTTTGGCACTTTTATAATCCTTAATTTCTTATTACTTGTTAGATCCATGTTTAATAGAAAATGAATATTAAGCAATCTTACTTATCATGAATGTACACTTAAATTAATCAATAAGGGTCAGCATCCTCAACAACTATGAAACAAAAGTTAAAACCCTTATCATTAACAAGGGCTACCACAATAATCCTTCATTTAACAGGATAATTCTTTTGAAACTATCTACTTGTACTATTTAAAAACTACAACTTTGTAATTTCTCCATCAAATTCATCATTCTCTCTACCTCGATGATTCCTCCTCTTTAACAAGGGTTGTCCCATTCAATTATCCTTCCTTTTCCATACAAATGTGCACTTCTTTAAGGTTCTATTCATCAGATAATGTCACTAGATCAAACCGGTCATCCCCAAGTAATGAATAAGCGTGATTGTACGTAGTTAAATGGATGATCCTACAGATATTGAGTAATGGGAGATATAAGAGCGCAGAGCATCGGGTCCTTGCTAGCAACACTAATGCGCGAGTTTCAGTCCCTATACTTGTGAGCCCATGGCCGCAAACCATGATTGGGCCATTGCCAAGGCTACCGGAGAAGGACGGCAAGACTGCTTACAAACATCTGTTGTTTGGAGAATACAAGGCTAACTATTTTGGGGGTGTTCACCAAGGGAAGAAGACCCTTGACTTCACTAGAATCTAAAAACCATTAAAATTAGACTCTACAAGGAGAGATAAATGTATGTACATGTATAATGTAGTACTAGTTCTACGTACAAAATAAAAGTTCCAATGAGATCTTATGTAAATCTTAAATAATGCATCTATGAGATTAGTAGTTTAACCTGTTTCTCAAAAGAAAAAAATAGGAAAAAAACTTGCAACCTTTGTAATGTATGTGTAAATAACTATGACACATACATTACAAATGTTGCAAGTTTTTTTCACATACATGCATAACTGAAAGTTATTTTCTAGGCGGACCGCCTAGTAACTCAAGGATACATGCATAAAAGATATGTATAAATGAGCCCATCAATTTCCATCTCCAGTGGTATTATCTTTGTCAAGGTATTAAATGGATTGGTCGCTTCTATCTAATTGGACAGTTGAAGAGCTAGCCTCACTTCTAATTGTCCAATTTAAATGGATTCACATTTTCTTTAATTTATAGGTATTTATGTTGAAGATAATATAAGTGATTTCATTTGGTAAATTGATGTTGAGAGGATAAAGTATATGCCTTTGTTAGTGGGTAAGAGTAAAATAAATTTTTGGTCAATGAGTTTTAAGAGGAGAGTGCAGATCCTTCTATTTGGCACAAAAAGGCATCTTAAAGGTATTTTGGTAATATTCTAAGTTGTATTTGGTTGCCACTTAGAATAAAATCATTTCAATTTAAATTTGCTTAGACTTTAAAGGCATGAGGTGATGCTCCAATATGGACTAATTGCAAGTCATATTGTTTACTTTTTTTTGTCGAAACCCTTGTGATAAGGAAGCTCAACTTCCTACGTTGTTAATAAAAATTAAGAATAAGACTGTCATAGGAATTTAGGAAATGATATCATTTCTATTATTTATTCATATTGTAGTAATGAATGTAGATCAATACATTTTCCATGAAATTTACATATGCATTAAAATGCTATAATAAAATGGTACCATTCCAAATTGCAGCCAAAGGTAGCATTACTAGCATTCCAAATCTTCTACAATCATTAAACTACATTAATGTTGGGCATGGAGATTAAGTCCAAAGAAGAACCAAAGAAGTCCAGAGTTGGAGAGCTTGAGAAGAAAGCTAAGAAGCAAGGCAACAACAGTTCAAACCAATCCGAGGGGAGTCTGGATTGATCCAACTGGGATTAGACCAATATGGTGTGCTTTGGGTGTGCGCAAAGTAAACAGCAGTGGCTTGCCGGATTGATCCAACTACTAGGTAGACTGATCTAGGTGGGTCAGATCGATCTGGGGGTGCGAACTCATAACAAAAAGTTGTAATTTCAGCAAGGGTCTTTCCAAAATGAGTCTTTATAATCTATATAAGGTCCTTAGGCTGGTCTCGGATTATGTTAGAGTAAAGATTAAGTGGTTTAAGAGTAAGAGATTGACAAGAAAGGTTTTCTCTTTGAAGTAGTTGTTTCAAGGTGAGTGAACAATATCTTCTCCAGGATGAGAAAAGGTTTTGTCTTAAGGTTTTGGACTGGGATAAAATGTGTATGAAAAAGAAAAGCTTGTAGCTTGTAACCTTCAATTATAGTGAAATTGTTTTTGCGTGGTTCCATGGTTTTTACATGGTTTTAAGGTTTTCCACGTAAATCGTTGTGTTATGGTTTCTTGTTTGGTTGCTTATGATTCCACGTTTATTATTGTATCCTAAAAAACTCGCATCTTTGTGTTGTGATTTCTTGTTTGTTTGTTTTATGATTCTGTGTTTATTATTGCATCTCAAGGAACTCACTTCAAGAAGAGTTTCGATCCTAACAACTAGTATTAAAGCCAAGTAACTTGTTACGAGGATAGAGGCGGTTCTAGGTTTAAGGTTGGTGGTTCATCAAAACCCAATATTTGCGATTTTGAAGAATCATTGATTCAAATGGGAGCAATGAGAGCAACAAGAGAAGAATCCACAAGGTTTTCTATTAAAAAGTTCAATGGCTTAAATTTTGCATACTGAAAGATGCAGATAGAGAATTATCTCTATCAGAAAAATTTCTATCAGTTTCTTAGAGGAAAAGCAAAGAAGTCTGCGATGATGTCAAATTCAGACTAGGAGGTGCTTGAGAAAAAATCATTAGGTACGATTTATGTTTCTTTATCATCGTCAGTTGCTTTTAATATTTTCAATGAGAAAATCATGGAACATCTCATTGCTGCCTTGTCTCGAATGAATGAGAAACCATCGGCATTGAATAAGGTGTTTATGATAAAGATGTTATTCAATATGAAGATGGGTGAAGGCGAGAGTGTGGTTGAACATCTGAACGAGTTCAACACAGTTACTTGCCAGTTATCTTCAATAGATATCAACTTTGATGATAAAGTTAGGAACTTGGTGTTGTTGTCCTCTTTGCTAGAAAGTTGGGATGATTTGGTGATGGCCTTGAACAATTCATTAGATTTGGATAGAATCAAGTTTGATGATGTAGTAAGTGTTATACTCAGCGAGGAGGTTCAGAGGAAATCCTCAAGGAATTCATCAGTGAGTGGGAGTACTTTGAATGTAGAAGGAAGAGGAAGGTCATCGATGAATGGATCTAGGAGTATCAGGTCCAAGTTCAGAAGAAAAGGTGAGGTGCAATGTTTTTCTTGCAAGGAATTTAGTCACATAAAGAGGGATTGTTAGGAACAAGGGTGACAGTCCTGATGGAGTTACTGTAGTGGCTATGTCATATCCCTTGAATTTCATCCACTTTAGAAATCCAACAAATTTTAAAAGGCTAGTCTCCTTTCCGGAAGCATGTGACTGTGTGTGTGTGTGTTCCCAAGTTCACATTGCCTATATTCTGTGACCAAGTAATGGAGAAAGATGGCCATCACCACCCTATTGAACTCTGCTCCTGTGCATGACCTCATTCCCCCTCTGAAAGGTATTTAATTCTTTGTTGTATCATTTGGTTTGAGATTTTTTTTTTTTTCAAACGATGACACAAGAATTAGAAAATAAACAAGGAAAGATAGAAAGGTGAAGTAAATCCAAGATCCAATTTCCTTACTAGCATGGAATTTAAGCACAAAGGGAAGGGTTGCATAAACCCACCCTCCATCGCCATGGATTGAAGGCGAGGGGATCTTCAAATGTGTTAGGATTCACATGAGTAGCTGGAACAGCCATGATTGTCCACCCCACTGGAATTGTATATCCTACGAAAGATTTAGGCAAAAAAAATGTCCAATATAGTGCTAGGTACCAAGCTAATGCCTTCTCGGCAACGACATGATGCCTTGCAAAGGGTACTTTAATAAATACATATGTACTTATTTGGTATGTATTTGTTATAATATCATTTTGATTGATCCATGTATATTTACTGAAACACTTTTTGATGAGGCATGGTATCCCGCCTATATTAGTACTTGAAAGGAAATTTACCGTTCTTGAACAAAGAAATTAGTAAAATTCAATTTAAACAACCACATATCTACATATGCTTTCCCATGATCATCATATGAATCTCTGAGATCTAATCTTAAAGGAAGT
>JAOXJP010060087.1:0-15696 GCA_025762735.1 Platanus orientalis | reverse complement strand
GATAAGTTTGTTATCAATTAGGAGACCAATGAGATTGAGTCAGAATCCTAATTGCACAAGGACACAGTGTTTGCAACTTAAAAGGATACTAAATGTAAATAATTTTGAAATAAATTTAAAATAATTATTTTTAAATTTTTATTTTTCAAAAGGTCTTAAAATAATTTATTATTAATTTAAAAAATTTAAAATTTGAAAAAAAATCGGATTTAAAAAAATATAATAATAATAAAAGGCATTAGGATCCCATTTTGGTGTCCCCATGTGTCCTCGCTTATAAAATGTTCGTTCGGATGAATTTTTGAACGATTCAAGTTGATATGGATTTTTTGTGATGTCTACTATCCTACTAGACCCTCTTAGACCAAAAAAAAAAATTGGTCCAACATCCAGATTGGGAATTTACACTTTAGGTGTTCAATAAAATTCCTGAACCAACTCGGTTGACCCCATTTGATTGGTCTGACTTATTGTTGACTCAATTGATTGTATATGATAGACTTGACTAGGGTTGACCCAGGTTTAAACCGATTTGACCGGGGTTGACTTACCAAGACTAGATTAGCCTTAAGGTTAACTAGAAAACACTAGGATCAACTAATGAACACTAGGGTTAACCAAGGTTAACCAAGTTTAACCCGGTTTGACTTTAAATAAAATTGACTAAGGATAGTCCTATATACACTAGGGTTGACTAGGTTTAACTCGATTTGACCATGTTTGACCTAATTTGACCAGGATTAACATACTTTGACCTAATTTGAATTATGGTTATCTAGTGAAGATTAGGATAGACTAGTATAGATAAGGGTTAACCAGAGTGGAATAAGGGTTGACCAGGGTAGACTAGAAAATACCAGGGTTAACTAGTGAAGATCAGGGTTAACTAGGGTTGACCAGAATTAACCAGTGAAGACTAGGGTTAACTAGTGAACACCAGGGTTAACTAGGATAGACCAAGGTAGACCAGGGTTTACCAGACTTAACAAGAGTTGACCAAATTAACTAAGTTAACAAAGGGTTAACCAGTTTGACCCACATTGACTAAATTTAACTAGTTTTGACTAAACCAAACTTATAATAAATCAAAAGGATTTTCTGAAAAGAATATAAGTGTATGAGATACATTGTTGTCCATAATTTGATTGACAAACAATAAAAGTAGTGGGAACTAAAAGATTTAATATTATTTTAAAGTTACAAAACTAATGTCTATGTGAATAACAAACAATGTGATTGTTTATATTTAATATTCAATGTGATTGTTTACATTTAATATGTAATGTGATTGTTTACTTTTCCTGTGCAATGTGTTTGTTGGAATGGAATGATATGTTGACCGGTTTGACCAGAACAAACTAGCATTAACTTAGTTTGACCAAGAGTTGATCAAATTCGATTAGTTTAACTAGATCAAATAAGGATTGAGCAACATAACTAGGTTGAACCAGAATAGACTGACGTTAACTTAGATTGACCAAGAGTTGATCAAAGTTGAATAGTTTGACTAAACTTAACAAAAATTGATCAAGTTTAACTAAATTAGATTAAGGTTGACTTAATGAATTAAGTATTAACTAGATAAGATCTAGATTAACACAAGGTTCACTAGATATGATCTAGGTAAACCCAAATAATCTATAGTTGATGAAATCAGATTAAGGTTGACCTAAAGAATCAAGAGTTGATTAGATCATACCTAATTCAATATAATTGAATAAAATAAAATTTAGTTTGACTAAAAATCGATTTAGTCAAACTAAATAAAAAATTCTAGATACTGAATGTGCTTCTCTCGAGAGATTGAGATTGCAAGCCTATGTTTGAGGTGTTTATTCTTACTTTGTCAAAAGATCGTCTATGAAGATGTGTGCTCATAACTTGACTTAGGGTGCCATTTCTAGTTTTCACCCTAAATGTTGACTTGATTTTGCTCCCGCTCCCTTTTTTGCTCCGGTTTACCAGGACTGGGTCAAAGTGCCATTTCCGGTTTTTGCTCTGAACTTTGCATTATTTCTTTTGTCTTTGTCCCTTTTTTGCCCCTATACTCGGAGAGGTCTAGGCTCTTTAGAAAGTGATTGGACGAGGTATATGTTCTTGTTCCAAGTTGGTTGAATGCTTGACTTGTGTATTACTGACTTTTACCTAGAATTTCTCATAGTACTTAAGATGCTTAAACAATTGCTTTGCTAAACAAACGGTTTGCTGATGATCTCATGGTTTGCCTTTGAGTAGGCAGAATTGAAGGGATCTGGAAATATGAATATGAATGGTTTTTTATTAGAGGCTGATTGCAAATTGATAATTATGGTTCTCTACAAAATGCCAATTTCTTGAAGAAGATTATGGTTCTGTACAAATTTCCATATTTTGAAGAAAATCACAATTCTTTATAAATTTTCCATGTGTTGAAGAAAATCATGGTTCTCTACAAAATCCTTGTATGTTTTTTAAGAAAATCATGGTTCTGTATAAGCTTTTTCTTTTTCTTTTTTGCTTTTTTTTTTTTTTTTTTTTTTTTTTTTTGATTTTTATTTTGTTTTTTAAAAATTTTTTTTTTTTTTTTTTGTTTTTTTTTTTTTTTTTTTTTTTTTTTTGCTTTTTCTTTTCTTTTTGAACCATTGATTCTTTTGTCTTGGATTTGAAGAGATGATCATGATTTTTGGAAGTGCAAAAGCAAATAGGTAGGAAAATGTTTCAATAAAATAACCGTTTAAGGTCTTTTTATTTCAAGCTTTCCAGCAAAAGTCAGTTTTACAGTAGTTAAGCAAAGAACCTTTTGACTTGGTCCAAGTTTATAAATCTGGGAAAGTCTTTCCCGTCCATGTTTCCCAATAGTAGTACCCCACTAGATAACTTCTATTTGACAATGAAGGGTCCTTCGTAATTTAGCCGAGGTTGCCCCCGTGGTGCCTGCTCATATGGAAGGACCTTCTTGAGAACTAAGTCTCCTTCCTCAACTTTTCTGGGTCTAACCCATTTGTTGAATGTTGTGGCCATGTGCCTCTGATAGGCTTGCCTATTAGTCATTGCTTGCAGTCTCTTCTCATCAATAAGGTTCAATTGATCATGTCAAACCTATGCCCATGTTGATTCTAGAATCTTTGCCTCGGCTAGGACTCGAAAACTTGGAATTTCAACTTCAATTGGTAGGACTACCTCCATACCATAGACTAATGAATAGGGGGTTACCCCTATTGAAGTGAGGATTGAATTTTTGTATGCCATAAGTGCATAAGGCAACATTTCATGCCAGTTGGAGTGATTAGCAGTCATCTTCTTTAAGATCTTCTTGAGATTCTTATTGGTTGCTTCTACTGCTCCGTTCATCTGTGGTCTGTATGGAGATTACCGATGGTGGCAAATCTTAAACTTCTTGCAAAGTAGTTCAAGATCCTTTCCCACAAAATTAAATGCATTATCAGTGATGATTTTGCTGGGAACACCATATCGGCAGATGATGTCTCTCCATATAAATCTAGCTATGTTTTTCATTGTGACTATTGCTAGAGATACAGCTTCGACCCATTTGGTGAAGTAGTGAATAGCCACAATGATGTCCAGATGTCCATTGGTAGCTTTTAAGGCATAGGTCCTACTACGTTGATTCCCCACATGGAGAATGGCCAAGGAGTAGTTAGGTTGTGTAGTTCAAAAGTTGGTTCTTTAATGATGTTGGCATAAGACTGGCAAGTGTGGTACTTCTTTACATGTTGGTAGCAATCTATTTCTATAGTTGACCAGTAGTAGCCTAATTGAAGGATCTTCTTGGCAAGCATGAGTCCATTCATGTGCAGGACGCACTCTCCTCCTTGGATATCTTCAATGATAGTGGAGGCTTCAGCTTCGTCTACACATCTCAAGAGAACATGATAAGGGGGCTTCTTATACAGGGTCCTACCATGTAAAACAAATTAAGCAATTAATCTCCACAGAGCACGTTGATCATTCTTGAAAGCCATGGATGAATGAGTTTGATCTTTTAGATAATTCTTTATGTCGAGGAACCACGGTTCCTTGTTCAAATCAATAGTCGTAATCTAGAGGCAATAAGCTGACTCATTTCTTTGTTCAATTTCAATTGGTGTCATATCTGCCCCTTGAGGGATGTCAATCATTGAAGCTAATGTGGCTAAAGCATCTGCAAAGCTATTTCTTCTTCGGCCAATGTAATCAAAAGTCAAGTATTCAAAGTTCTCAAAAAGGATTTGTAGACATTCATGGTAGTTTAAGAACTTCTCCTCTCAGATGAAGCAATCTCTGGTTGCTTGGAAGATGACAAGCACTGAGTCTCCATAGACATCTAGTTCATCAATGCCAAGATCAATGGCTACTTTCAAACCGATAATGCAAGATTCACACTCGGCTATGTTGTTGGTGCATTGAAAGTGTAGCCTTGTAGCGATTGGAATAAGGATATTTGGGGGGGAAATGAGCATGGCTCCAATCCCGTAACCTAGCTGATTAATGGCCTTGTCAAAGCACATCTTCCATCTAACTATCTTGTTTGATTTGAATTCAAGACAAAGTATGTGCTCATTTGGGAAGTCAAATTTCAAGGATGAAGGTTCATCTGCTAGTCCATCTACTAAGAAATCAGCTATGGCTTACCTCTTGATAGCCTTTTATGAAACACATGTGATGTCGAATTCTGATAGCATCATGAGCTGTTAAGTAGTTCTTCCTATGGTTGCTAGTTTCTCAAATAGATACTTGATGGGATTTATCCGAGATGTTAGAAACACTTTATATGAGAGGAAGTAATGCCGAAGCCTTTTGGTGATATAAACTAAAGAGAGATAGGTCTTCTCAAGAGGTGTGTATCTGGTTTTGTAATCAATGAAATATTTGCTTAGATAGTAAATGGCCTATTCCTTCTTCCCTGTCTTGTCATGTTGTCCTAGCACACATCCCATGGAGTTATCATGCATAGTCAGGTATAAAATGAGTAGACGGTTTGGCTCTTAAAAGATCAATACAGGTGGGCTTAGCAGATAATTCTTGATCTTGTCAAAAGCAATTTGGCAATCGGGGCTCCATTTGGTTGGAACGTTCTTCCTTAGTAGCTTGAACAGGGGGCTCACAAATGGGAGTGAGCTGAGCAATGAAATGACTGATGTATTGGATATACCCCAATAAACTACGTACATCCTTCTCTGTGCAAGGTGTAGGCATTCCAATGATTGCTTTGGCCTTTGACTGATCAACTTCTATGCCTCTTTAACTGATGATGAAGCCTAACAATTTCCCATGAGAGGCTCCAAAGATGCATTTGTTCGAGTTCAGCTTTAGTCTGTATTTTCTGAGATGGGCGAATAGCTTTCGTAGATGGCTCAGGTGATCTTCTCTGTGATGAGATTTGACAATCATGTCGTCAACATAGACCTCTATCTCTTTGTTGATCATGTCATGGAAGAGGGTAGTCATGGCCCGTTGATATGTTGCCCCTATATTCTTAAGACCAAAGGGCATTACTTTGTAACAAAATGTGCCCTAAGGAGTTGTGAAGTAGTCTTCTCATGGTCTTCCACTGACATCTTGATCTTATTGTAGCTTGAGAACCCGTCCATGAAAGACATCATCTAGTGTCTGGCCGTACTATCGATGAGCACATCAATGTGGGGTAGAGGAAAGTCATCTTTGGGACTAGCTTTGTTAAGGTCTCTGTAATCTATGCACATTTAGACTTTTTTAATCCTTCTTAGGTACAGGGACAATGTTGGCTAACCATTAGGGATATTGGACAGATAAAAGGAAGTTTGCGTCTAGTTGTTTTGGATTTCTTCTTTGAGGGCTAGGGACCATTCTGGTCATAGATGCCTAGGTTTTTGCTTGATAGGATGAATATCCGGGTTAGTGGGAAGCTTATGGGTGACAAGGTTTGTGTCTAGACCGGACATGTTTGCATAAGTCCATGCAAAGATGTCTATGTACTCTTAAAGTAAGTTTAACAGGGAATGCCCTAGATTTGAAGTGCTGAGGGTTCCAATTTTCATAACTCTAGGCACGGTTTCTGACCCAAGATTGATCTATTGGATGTCATCTACTAATGGAAGATTTCAGTTCTCTTGGCCTTCAAAGGCCTTAATCACCTCTTTTGGTATCATTTCATCATCATTCCATTCTTATTGTTGATCCTATTTTTTAAAGAAAAGCTTTTAGTATTAATTTACATGAAAAGGGGTTTTATACTTGAGAAGAACAACTGGACTTGGAATTAGGCTCCAAGTTGCCTACATAACTGATGTTTGTGCTTATCACAAGCTTAAGAAAGCTTGTTCAGCTGGGATCAAGTCATATGTAGTTCTGCTCTCATGGTGGACCAAATTTACATTTTTTTTTTGAAAAACAATTGAGCCTGAAGTTACTTCTCAGGTTGCCTACATACTTGATTGTAAGCATAAGTGCTTTTGGAAACATTGGTCTGTCAAGATTAAGCCGTACATAGTTCTTTGACTACAAGGGTAAAGAAAGCAAAAAAAAGCTTTTTTTCAAAAGTTACTGGGCTTGAAGTTGTGTCTTAAGTTGCCTACATACCCCTTATAGGTGCACTGGTCGAATGCTTTGACATTTCATGAGTCAGTAGGGATCAAGTCTTACATAGTTCTTATAACAAAAAAGTGTAAAGAAAGACTAAAAGCTTTTCAAAAAATATCAACAAGAATGGGATAAAGTTGGCTCTTCCTAGCCTTATTTCTTAATCATTTAATCAATCACCTGGTCCTGGTCCTGGTCCTCTATTGCTGTGGAGTTGGCTTGTCTTTTGTGCTCTACAGCTTCCCCAGGTAGCCATGTTTCCAGCATGTTGACCTGATTAGGGTCAAGTTCACCTAAGTCTCTCCACTTACAATTACTAATTGGAGTGATTCTCTGACATCACCAGGGAGTAAGAGTAGCCTTAGAGGAGCAAGGTTTTCCTCCCTATGTTCTGAGGTGCTGGGGGTTGAACATTCCCCGACCTTAGGGATGGATGGCTTAGAGCTAGACATGTGAGTATAAAAACAGCCTCGAGATGGTAGGCAAGATGTTGACTGATGACTAAAGATGGAATTGTGACTGGTTCTATTGGTATGTATTCTTTGCTAGGCTTGGATGACTCTGTTTGAACTAGTGGTTTGGTTGGCAGGGTATTACAGGTCTTGGAGAGCTTAGAAGTTGATACAAAATGTTGTGCCATCTTGCAACCGGCTTTCTTCTTCTTGTTCTTCTTGAACTAATTCTTGATGAGAGGTTTGAACCCTAAACTTGCCTTGTATAGCACTCTGATGGCCTTGATGGGGTTCTTTCTTCCTTGAGAATGCTTGCTTAGGGCTTTGTTAGATCAAACTTCATTTTGGTCATAATGTTGAACTTTGGTGGAAGTATTTCAGCTTTCCTTTTCAGCTCTGCTACCTCTTTCTCTATATGTACAACCTCAAATTGATACAAGGTAAAAGTATTCAGAGCTTACAGGTTTTAAACTCCCAATATCTTTTGGCCTATCATTGTGATGACATCCATATCTACTGGCATTGTAATGACCTTATCATTGATGATAAACTTGACTTTTTGGTGAAGAGTGGATGGGACGGCGCCCACCTAATGAATCTATGGTATTCCTAATAACATTGTGAAGAAGGATGGTATACTCAATATTTGGAACTAAACTTAGATCATTCTCCCTTCTATCACTAGGGAAATGAACACTTCTCCTTAGCCACGGCTTATTGAATTATCGAAGGCCCTTATGTCATAGGGGTTGGGTTTCACACATTTTAAGGGAACTCCTAATGTATCCAATGTATCCTTGGGGCAAATATTCAAAGCAGATTCATTGTCTACCAAGATAAGGAGAATACACATGTCGGAGTGGTGTGCCATAATGTAAATAGCTCTGTTGTGCAAAGTGTCGCCCTCGGGAATCTTGTCCTCTGAAAATGTGATGACTCATGGTGTTGATACCCTAGCCACCATATTTTTTAACCTATTTGGTGTGATCGAGACGTCCACAAAGGATTTTTTGAATATGCTTAAGAATCTCTCTCTGTGTTTCTCTGATGTTAATAAAAGACCCAAAATTTAGACTTATATAGGTGTCTTAGATAACTGCTAGATCCAAAATAGGTGAGACTTCCGAATAGCTATTTCAAAAATCTCATTCTCTTTCTTCTCTTTTGCTTCTCTGGTCTATCTCTGTGCCTCTGTTTTGGCTTCTTCTTCTACCATTTTCTCTTTTCCTTTGCCCTCGGGATGTAGATATGAAACTGGTTTGGAGACTCTACCTGACTAGGTGATGAAAGCTATGAGCTCTTCCAGCTCATCATTTGAAAGTTTAGGATCTGCGACTTCCCCAACTAGGTAGCCCAAGGGGACTCGGTTCAGCGAGTATTGGATTCTGGTTGGTGGAGGAATGTTAATGACTTAGTGAGAGGATGAAAGGTCAGTAAATGGGCATATAATGATGGTGGTGGAATGATATGGGTTAATAAAAATGGGTCGTGAGTTGTTGAACCTTCCCTGTATATGTTGATGTCAGGGGGAAGAACTGCGACTGGGCTATCTAGGGCCGTATCACATATGTTTGTGAGCAAGTGCTCATATTCAGGAGGGGGAATAGGCTCTGGGTAATATTCTTTATGGTGGACACTTGGTTGATGCCTGGTAAAAAGATGACTTTCTTAGGTTCTGAAATTTTGGTAATGAAGCTAGCAGGGTTGAATTATGTGCTAGTGATACCTATCATATTGACCCGTTTTGGTGGCTGGTGGTCAGGGAGCAGGTTTTGGATGATATTGGAATTTGATGGGGGATTGGTGGGTGTAGGGTCAAATGATATCTTACCCTCATCAATTAGGTCTTGAATCTCATGTTTCAAATAGAAACACCTATCGAGGGTGTACCCTGGGATCTGGTGGTATTCACAATGTTCCACTTGATTGTAGCAGTAGGACAGAGGGTAATGTGGAGGTTTTACATCAATCAGCTACAATAGCTTCTTCTTAATGAGATACTCCATAATGTATTTGTAGGAGTAGGGTAGAGGGGTGAACTTTCTTTTCTTTTCTGGGTGCACCTGGGTACGTAGGTTGGTAAAACTACTGTGTTTGAGAAGGGATGATATTCATAGCTGCAGGGTAGCTTTGAGGTGGCTACAGCAGAGGCAGAACATGACCACTTCTGACTAGGCCGAGGAAGTTTAATGGTTTGCACAAGGTTAGCTTCTAGCCGGGTGACGGCTACCTTCTTTGGCACAGTTTTGGAGGAATTAGTAAGGGTAAGTGATGCATCATGTACTAACCCTACCTTGATAGCCAACTCTATCTTTGCGACTTTGTCGACAACCTTAATTAACTTACTCTGTGACATGGTCAGGAGCATCAGCTGGTAAGTAGGACCCAACATCCTCATGAAAGTCAATATCATGTCCTCTTCGGACATAGGGTGTTGTAGGTTGGAGGTCTTTAATCTCCACCTGTAGGCAAAATCCCTGATACTTTCTCCTAAGGCAGGCCTCATTCCTTTAACTTCTTCTCTGGTTGGGAGTAACTCAAGATTAAATCTGTAATGATTGAGGAATGACTGTGTCAAGAGCCTTTATGTATTGATATTTCTCTTCTCTAATCTTGCTAGCCATTTCCCTGCATTCTTCTTTAGGCTCTGGCCAAACATCTAGACTAGGATCCGCTCATCATGTCTCCACTGGAATATAGCATTGCAATACATGTAGAGATGCATCTTGTAGGTGATACCATTGTAATTCTCAACATTTGGCATTTGAAAGATTGGTGGTAGCACACCTCTAGGCTGGATGCAAAGATCCTCAAAATCCATAGAGATGGGGAACTGTCCCCCTTCCATCAGTTCCAATTCTACGACAGGTTTAGCTATATGTGCACTAGTCTCATCTTTCTCCTTTCCCTTTTTACTTGATGTTGATGGCCCATATTGCTCTTCGAGGTCGAAGGTGGCCCGATGCTCTGGCTGCATGTATGTAGTTGTGGCTCAAAGAGGGGCTGTGATATAGGTGGGGCCTTGTGCGTATGACTGGTTATGCAGAAGAATTTGTTCAGCACTACTGGGAAGTGGTGGTTCAAATGTTGAACTCTGGCTATGAGGCCCTCCTTGTTTCATCAGATATTCGAACATCAACTTCTTGAACTCAGAGAGGGTAGGAATTTGAAACTGCTTATAGGTGCTTGGTTGGCTAAGGGATGGTGAAGAGGCTTGGGTGATGAAGAGGATTGACCAGTCTTTGAGGTGGATGCCCATCTATGTCAGGACATGAAGTCCCCCATCAATCGTTCTACTTTGGATTTGAATCCCTCTAAGAGGGTACCTTAAAGAGTGGTCCTTGTAGGAGGTAGGTTTCCCGTAGATATCTCTAACAGGGTGAGAGGTTTAGTATTTGCTGTAGGAGGAGGTGTTGCCTTGTCGATCATTGTTTTACTACGTTGTGTCTTCTTTTGCTTCTGTAGTCGAATATTTGGAGGAGCAATTGTAGCTTACTTAACTGAGTTGAAAGAAAAGAAGGGTTAATTGCTATTATCTGACAAGGTTCATTCTTTACATTCATTCATAATTGATAGCCAGGTGCTTTACAAGTGTATATGTCATACAGGTGAATTCATGTCCTTTAATTTTAACTACAAGATTTTAGAAACAAAACTTTGTACATTATATATATATATCAAAAAATGATTACAAAAGGAGGGGGCACTTGCCCTAATACATCAAAAGATGACACAAGATGAAAATCTAAAGATCAGGCACCGCTGGAGGTGGCAGATGTGGCACTGGTTCATAATCCAAGGAGAAGATCTGTTCCCTAAGCTTGTGAACCCATGACTGTATCCACTAATCCTGTACAAAGGCCATGGCATTGCAACACCTCATCTCAAGTCCCAAATCTTCGTGGGAAGTCCTACTATCATTGAGCTCAATTTTCAAGGAGTGAATGAGCTCTGCTTAAGTTTCATTCCAATGTTGAGTACACTCACGTTAGACCTGGGCCTCTGTACACAAAAGTATCTCAGTTCCTAAGGTAGCCTTGTTTTGGGCATGTGAAGCCCGTTCCTTGGCTAAGTCTGACAATGCTTGCTCATACTCTGCCTGAGTGTGAAAAGGCTCTGTATGTGATGACAATGTTGATTTGGTGCATTACCTCTTGTTCGAAGAGGTAGATTCTGAAGATGTAGCAGGTTGTAAAGGAGGCTTATGTAGAAGTCAATGCTCATATGTTGGCATCATGGCCTATGTCTTTATGGATACCAGTTGTGGATGTCCTAAGACTCCAGTGTATGAGCTATCCCATAGAGCGGCTAATGTAGACCGTGTATGATTGGATGTACAATGATTAAGTTTGCATATGTCTTCGAAGACCGTAGGGAAGTCGAAGAGTTCATACCTAAGTGCTAACTGCCAAAGAATGCATATGGGTACATAGGGAGTGCTCTGGTGGACTCCTGTGAAAACCATGTATATGCAGTCTTTGGTAGCAATAAGTGGGTAGCGTGCTTTATGCCACATGACACTCCAAATAACTTGTTCAGGAAGCATGGTAGCTAGTAGCTTCTAATAACCTGATGTAGTTACTTTGTTTGGCAAAAGTCGGCTTTTGGCATGGATTTGTGTTGGAGCTAGATCTTGTGACACATAAGCCTGAAAAGATGCAAGGCCAGATAGATGTTCCCATAACCAAGCTTGTAAGAAAGGAAGACAACCATATAGTCGACCATTGGGATGTTGGGTACAATGTGAGAGACTAGAGATAGTCTTTGAGATGATTATAGGTGCAAGTGTCTTCTTCTGTAGATGTTGGTCTAAGACATCAAGTAGGATGCCATTGATATGATGGTGGCTATATGATAGTAAAATTTGTCCTAAGACAACTAAAGTGAAAGCTCTAAACTTGATGGGATTATCGAAGTCACCAACTTTTTTTCAACCTTTTTCCAATAAAAGGTTGAAAGGGCAATGCAAATATTCTCCTATTGCTTCCTTGGGTAGGAAGGCTTTGGAGATTTCCCATCTGTGGAATCTTTTCAAATAGCTAGGCTTGTGAGTCGAAATTATGGCACTACTGCCAAGACAATGTTCCCAGCCTAAAAAGGATTCTAGCTCCTCAATAGTGGGCATGAGCTCTTGTTCTCCGAAGCGGAAAACTAGAGAAGTTGGATTCTAGAAAAAAATGGCTGCCTCTATTAGTGGCCAATCTAGATTGATTTGGGCTAAGGCCAATGCTGCCCCTAATCGGCTTTCATTTTTCCAGATTTCCCGTTCTTTCGGAGGAAGGGCAATTAGGGTATTTATGAAGTTCGCGGAAGTGGTAGAGTACGCATCTAGTTGTACTGGCTTATGTCTATAAGCACAAACATGAACACAGGGTTAGAAATGTCATTTTATAGCTGAAAATAACATTCTAAAAAATTTAAGCCTAACGCCCATTTTTTACCTAATTTTTGCCTCTACGCTTGATTTTTAATTAAATTAAAAAATAGGCATTTTTCCACTTTTTGACAAATATTTCCTTTTTCATCATCAACAATGAGTCAAGGAGGATCGAGTCACCACTTTTCGTTTCTCTTGGCGCAAGAGAAGGCTTTATGGAAGAACCTCGTGGCAGATGAGGTGAGTTTTTGAATTTTCTTTTTTGCTTTTATAAGTTTTTGATTTGCTTTAAATACTTTGTTTTTTATTTTAATGTTTTTATTTGTTTTTACATTTTTTAGATTGCATTGTATTTTGAGGTTTTAAATCATTTGAATGGAATTAGATTTGCTTTAATTTTGATTTAGGAATGATTTAGAATAATTTTTCACAAGTTTTTCTTGGTGATTTTTGGATTTTTCAATGCTTGAAAATCATTACCCTAAATTACAAGTGTAACACCTATTTTTTGTTTGTTTTTAAAAAAAAATAGGCATTGGAAAAATCAGGCATTAACTTGAAAATCAAGCATTGGCCTAAAAAACAGGCATTAGGCTTGAGAGACAGATTTGTTGTTTTGCTCTTTTTGGCTTCTTTTTTATTTATTTTTTATTCTTTTTGTTCCTAAACATTGTTCTAACATATTTTAACATGTTTTACCTAGTAGGCTAGAGGAAAGTTGAGCACCATGGCTCTTGGTTCGGGGTCCTAGGCTTATGGGAGCGGATGTGCTCCAAAGTTCAAGAATAAGTGATGGCTATGGGTTTTGGCCATTTCCTAAGTTTTCCAAAGATACCAACTAATAGAGCGCTTCTGGTGGCATTGGCGGAGAGGTGGTATCCCATTATCTGCACCTTCCACTTTCCGATGGGAGAGGTCGGGATGCCCCCGATAGACTTCTTTATGATGATGGGGCTCTTTATGGATGACACACCTCTGCCTAGCTCAGAGGATTTTGACCCAAAGTTGGTGGCTCGGTGTATAGGGTCGCAGCCCGTGACATACTACAAGGGCACCAAGGGTGTCCTCCCATCCTGGTTCGAGAATGACTACATCTTGGCTACCAACTAGAGCTCACCAGTAGAGATCGAATTCTCCACCCAAGCTTTCCTAATTTACATGCTGACTCATTCTATCTTATGCGGGAAAAGTGATAGAGTCTATTTCCATTTGTTGCAAGCCTTAGAGGATCTGGACCTCGTAGCTACACAAACTTAGGGTAGGTCCACCCTCGGGTGGATGTACTCCAACATGAGAGAGATCTCCTCTGGGCAAGGCCCTCATGCTTTTATGGGGCTGTACTTCTTGTGGGATGTATGGTTCACTTTCTTTTCTTTTAATTGTCTTTTATTCTAATTCGTTTCCTTTAATCTGAGCTTAGATAACATATATGACTTGACTCTCTTTTTTCTGCAGGTGTGGTGTTACGAGCATTTCCCACCCTTGGCCCCTAGATAGAGAGGTGAGGAGGTATTTCACTTCCCATGTGTGGAGAGGTGGAAGGTTGCCTACACCCACCACAAGACTCTGAGATCCATTTCAGGTTTTTGGTGCAAGTTGGATCTCCTAACTACTGATCAGGTGATTACATAACACTTTTGATTTAATTAATTGATTTCATTGCTTTTTTTTAAATCATTATCTAACTTCTAATGTGTTTTATGTAGGCTAAGTGGTGCCCATGGACACTTTGGGCTTTAGAGGAGGGGGATGCTTTAGTCCAGACCTTTACTTGGGTTGGTCCCATCAGAGGATCGTGTTGGTGGCCTTAAATGAGATAACCATGTACCTCGGAGAGAGGTACTAGCACCAGGTTAGGGGTGAAGTGGAGGAGTTTGTAGTCCCATACTCGCCTCCACGGGTGGTTGGTACGGAGGGAGCGACTGGTAGAGGGGAGGAGGGTGTTGAGGGCTCTGCGTTCCTAGATTGGGCAAAGAATTATAGTGAGTGGTAGGCCACTCAGACTTGTGGGCCATTGGGCGGTCCTGTTGAGGCTCATGTAAGTTTATTCATTTGAAAAACATTTGTTGTTTGTCTTTTACCTTTCTTTCTTTTAATCTTGATTTGTTTGATTTTTAATAGGCAGCAGAGGCACAGCCGGCAGAGGAGCCAGCACCTCATGCACAGAGAGGGAAGAAGAGGAGGGTTCCCCCTATAGAGCCAAACTTGATGGGCCTGATCCCTGAGGTGGTGCCTGTGACTGACCTCGAGGGTGGGGTCACTAAGGAGCCTTTGCTAGAGGCCGAGCTTCCCGAGGGTTGGGTGCCTCCTAAGGCGATGACTCAGGTATAGTTTTTAATTTTGTTTTGAATGTTTAAGTTTGAAACTTAATTAATTTTTGAATTTTTCTTTTGACAAAATGTTGTGCATTTATGTAGGTTTCTAGGGAGGTGTACCTCAATGCCCTCCAGAAGTTGGATAGGTGCTTTGCTCTGGTGGGGCAAAAGCATTAGGCCCACTTGACTAAGGTTGTCACATTGAAGGCGACCCAAGGGGTAGCTATAGAGGAGGTAAGATATGAAGTTGTTTGATTTTCTTTTAAATATTTCTCCTCTTTTTGTTTTTAAGTTTTTAATGTTTGCAGAGATAGGTCTTTGTTTCAGGGGAGACAAGAGGTGTTGCTGAGGACACTAAAATGCCCTCTGCTGAGCCTAAGGTGGAGCAACCAGGGGGAGAGCAGACTAGGCAGTAACAACCTAAGAGAGAGCAACCCATAGGAGTGCTTGAGATCGGTGGGGAGCAGATTATGGGAGACTCTGAGACTAGTGGAGAGCCTGAGGCTGAGGGAAAGCAGGTGATGGAAGAGCCTGAGACTGGGGGAGAACCTGAGATGCATACCTCACTGGTACCCAGTAGTGTGGTGACGATAGCTCCTCTACATATTGATCATAGTCCTCTTCAGATTGTACCAAGATGTACTGTTGTTCCACCCTGGGGTGATGATAGAGTCCGATATGGCGCTAGTAACTCATACTATAGGAAAAGGCTAAAGCAAAAGGCCAAGAAGGGGACGGTGGACTATGTGGGCAGCAGCTCGGATGACTAATTGGAGATTGGACTTTCTCTCGGGCTGTAATTAAACAGTTTTTAGTTGATGGGTTATACGTGTTAACCCTAGATGACGTTAGACATGTTTTAAAGTTTTTATTTTGTTTACTTGGCGGATGTTTGGATATCAGATTGGCTATATATTTTAGTTGTTTGATGATGGCTTTTATTCATTTTCTTTATTTCTTTCATGGTTCGGCTTATTTGTTGTTCTACTTATGGAATGTCTATGCAATCTATGCT
>JAOXJP010060076.1:0-15697 GCA_025762735.1 Platanus orientalis | reverse complement strand
AATCATTTCAATTGAAATTCCCAAGGCATTTATATCGACAAGGGAATGGTTGTAAATGAATTTATTCAGATTCGTTGTGATTAGTACTTGATAAATAAATCATTTCATTTTACAGAAAAACCTAAGATGACTTTATTTCTAATTTTAGTTAACAAATCAGTATAAATTTGAATGAATTCATTACAAACCCTAACCTTATTGCTACATATGCCTTAGAATTTAAAATGAAATGATTACATTACAGGTGGCTGCAAACAGGCTATAAATAACCTAAGATGACTTAATTTCTAATTAGTTAAAAAACCAATATGAATCTAATTTTAATTATCAATCTCATTTTGTTTTAGCCACCTCAAATGCCATTAGAATTTAAAATGAAATGATTTGATTACATGTCGCAACCTAACGTGGCCTTGGATTAAAGGGTTTTAACCATTTGCTGGAGTCCAACTTTTAGGTAGGGCTGTCAATGAGCCGTGTTCAGCTCGGAGAAAATTTAATAAAGGAAGAAAACAGAGGATGTTACCTTTGACAAGAGATTCTACAACCAGCTACGTGTAGGCATTTATGGCCTACACTCTATTTCTTTTTTGACTGAAATCAATTAGGTTGTCATCTTTGAATTGTAAACAATTATACCATATAGATAAAGTAACAAGCAATGTCAAAAACTGAGTTGATAAGAGACAGCGTTCAGATGAGAGAGGAAATCTCACTTAGGTGAGAGAAAACTCTAATTAAAGCCCTTTGCATCCATTAACGCACTCCACATCTTCTATAATTTGTTTCCTAGCACTATCCAGTCATTCACAGTGTTATACCTTCTATTTGTATTTTTCAAACGGGAAGATCAGAAATCACAACCACATCTGTAACAACTGAAATGGCAAGATGAATCTAGGAGTTTTGTATTAGGTTTGTTCTTTCTTCTTCCACCTCCTAATGATCGATTTAGAATCATCTCCAGTCTGAATGGATAGGTATCACTCTATTACCAATCAATGCATAACATGTGGCCTGACAACGGTGTTTGAATCAATCCACGAGGGTCAAAGGAGGGTATTACAATAAATACACCATAAATAAATATCTGTGTGTTTATTAATACATCCTTTGTTAAACATCATGTCACATCGTGAGCTGAGACTGGAGTGGTACCTGTCCACCCAAACTGGAGATGGTGTGAACGCCCAATGATCTTACCTCCAACTTCATTATTGTTGATTGTTTATGGGTTGTTTAAGTTATAGACTTGTGCACACAAGTAATCTATTCATTCACTAAGAAAATCCATTTCATTTCAAAAGGGGGGACAAAAGCTTTAGAAAAATATATGTGAAAGAATTTTTTTGTTTTAGCAAACGAGTCAAGCCAAGCCGAGCCCAAACCCGAGCTGAGCCTGGGCTCAGCAACTCAGGCTCTTCACGAGTCTGAGCTTTGCCTTCATGTGGTGAACCCGAGCTAAGCAGGATAAAGTTTGGCTCGTTGACACCCCTACTTTTGGGTTATGTATGAAGGGATATCATACACACATAGGGGTAATTTTGTCAAAATACATCAAGAAAACTCATTCCTCATAGTTAAATCTTTAATTAAATTGGGTAAGCATGGTAATTTTTTTGTGATTTGGAAGGAATAGAAGGATATTTTGGTCATAGAAAAAAGGATCAGTTTTCCAAAAGTTAGAATGAGAGAAAGAGGAGGAAGTGGGTTTCAATTTAAGCGGGGTCCCACAAACTAAGGAAAATCCCAACGAACCTCTCAAACAGCCGTGTCTTGTGTCGTGTCACATTTATAGGGCCTCAATTCTGTCACCCGTGATTATTAACATTTTCGTTTGTCTGCTCTCAACAGAATAGAAAGGGGACTAATAGTCAAAAAAGAGTACGGCCACTTTTGTATTTTTATAATAGTATCCTTTTAAATTCTTATGTCCTTCTCAAGTTTTAATCGTTCGATTAGAATCTTTTTTTTTTCATAATTGTCAAGATAAAGAACAATTGTACCATTGGTTAAGCGAATCCTACAATAATAACATTCTCAAATAACGACATCTATATTAAAAAATTGAATTTCAACATTGGATGGAAGTTTTATTACACTTGTTGCCTTGCAGGCTTAAATGTGGGTCCACTTTTAACCACTTGTCGGTTTTTTTGGGCAGTTTCTATTTAATGTTATTTAAGCTTGTTGCAAAGGATTTGTTTTCTTGAGTCTCACACATGCATTATGGAATGCTGCCAAAAAGGATTGAACCCGTGACCACTCTCTTAAAGAGGTAATATTAGGATAGAATCTTGATTATGAAATCCCAATTTATCTTATCAATTCCAAATAAAAGTTTTCAATCTAACAATGAAAAAAAAAAAGAGTAAACCTAGAAGGGGTAAAAAAAAAAAAACACGAAAGAGTGCACCATTATTTTAGTGCAGTCTCTAATTGGGACAATGTTTCTAAATGAATTTACAGTTCATACACTTTAGACATGTGGAGGAATGATATGGAAAACCCATATTGTCCATTATAAGACCCAGTCTGGTTGCCATGAAAAAGTTTTCTCATGACAAAATTTTCTCAAGAAATCATTTTGAAGTTATTTGATTGCCATGAAAAGTTGGTTTTGTCATGCATTTCTCATGATTATTTTCTTTTCTTTTCTTGTGGGATTTTCTTTTCTTTTATTTTCGATACAATGATCTATATAGAAAAGGAAACAACTGTTCCATATCCGGCACATTGTGTCTTAGGATTAAAAACATCCTAAAAAATGCTCAGTTGAAAATATAAGTATCCAAAAGTAGGCATAAAACATCCTAAAAAATGCTCAGTTGAAAATATAAGTATCCAAAAGTAGGCATCAAATTCAAAAGGGAGCAAATGTCCTCTCCAGGATTTGGTGTATTGGTGACATAATATGAAATCAAATGGACAGGAATTTAAAATTTCATCCAACTCCCACCCATTTTATTTCATATGGTGTTCCTTGTGTTCTGGACATAACATTAATATCCAATGGAAAGGAGGTTCAGTCCAGGATTTGGTGTCTAGGACACCAGGTGCCGTCATATGGAATAAAATGCATATTTCATATTCAAAAAATGCATCACCTACTCATTTTATTTCATGACATCTTTTGGTGTCTAGAAGGTCATCTTGCTTGGATAGAACCATGGTTTTAAAACTTGCCCGATTCCGAGTTGGATCGGCTAATCCAACTTGGAATCGGTTGAAACTGATCCTATTTTCAAGGTCAACTCAGGATCTATTTTGACTAGGCCGATCAAATTCGGAAATCGATCGATCCGGGTGTGAATCAGTTTGGATAAGCCGATCCAGATCGGGAATCGGTTTAAAATTTAATTTTTTTTTAAATTTTTTTCAAATTTTGAATTTCAAAACATTAATTTTTTTTTCTTTTTGCATTGGATCGGCCGAGTCAACTCGAAATAGGTCTGAATTGGCCGATCCGACTCAGGAATCGGTCAGGACCGATTCCAAGTTTTAAAACCATGGACAGAACATCCTTGTCCTATTTTGAAATCAAATTAAAACACATTATGTGTCAATATGTAACATGTTTACAGAGGTTTTTTTAATCAATCACAATCATTCTCCAGTAAAAATATCATTGGAGAGAGGCAAGACCTATAGAATCTTTTGGGCACCTTTGATCAGGTAGGATTTGATCTGGTGCAATCACTTAAAGAACACTTAAGGTCCACTCTGCATCAGGTGTGAATACATCATTGTTAGAAAAGTGATTTACACTTTTTGGAGTGTGTTTTTTTACTTTTTGGTGTCAACATGTGTGCTTTGGTGCATGATGGACCTTAAGCGTTCTTTAAGAGGTCATACCAAATCTTAATTTCTTTTTTATTTTTATTTTTGGTGGGTATTATAAATCCCTTTTCAACCCCCAGAGATTTGGTAGGACCAATTAAAGTCACCCTAAATGCTTTTCTGACGCGGATGTGTCCTTCTACATCCGGCGGAGCATTTTAAGGGGGTGCACCAAATCCTGTGGGTTGATTTACGACATCCCTCATTTTCAGGGGATTGGATTCCACCATTCAAGGATTACTGTCATCATTATTTGTTATTGGTTTTTTTTTGGGGGGTTCCTTTGTTATCTTTTTTTTCTGTGTGGTAAATTTCATCTTTGTCGTTATTTTCTTTTCATTCTTGCCATTGTTGATAAGTTAAAATATCATGGTTGAGGTTGGTACGTAACTGCCAACACTCGGTATCGTTGTTGTGAATAAAAATTTCAAAGGGGTGATGTAAGAAGTGCCGACACATTATTAGATAATATCTTCTTCAACCAAACTGGAGAAGAAGATAACCACGAGATTGTTTTGTTTTAGGACCCCAAATTTGGCTAGCCCATGAGTAGCAAAGTCTGTAAGCTTCCTAGATAATTAATTAGGAGACAGAATCAAATTTATCAGTTTGCAACATTTTTCTATAAAACGGTATATGGTTCGTATGCGAAGAAAATTTTGTATTATTATGCAATGGTCATATCAATAAGTTAGAATAAATTAACATGCAAGTATGCAACGAGTGTTTATAGCCAGACACACACAAAAATTTACTATGCAATGGAAATTCTAAATATATACCCTTCATGCACCCGTATTTTTACGGTTGAAGCTTTACTGACACAGAATTCTCTGTAATAAGTTAGAATAAATTAACATGCAACGAGTGTTTATGACCAGACACACACACAAAAATTTAGAATTTCCACTCAAATTTGGTTGGAGTTCCAACTTCTTCTTCCTTTTAATTAATTATTATTTATTTATTTATATATATATGTATTGCGTTTTGAGAACTGTTGCATGTTAATGTATTCTAACTTACTGTAGAGGATCTGGACTCAGCTTCAATAGAACTCAAATAATTTCTCAGAATCTAAATGCGTTTAAAAACTGGTTTCACTGAGAAAAAGACTAATTAACCACTTGGATCCAACTTGAACCCTACTTTTCTTCACCACCTCAACCAAAACTAGCAAGCGCTAGCCGCAAGCCTTCCCTAATTCTAACCCAAGTCAATATAATACTATGACCCGCATGTTAGGGTGGCTGCAGCATCTATCTTCCATATGTACATGGAAGGCTTAGTGTTAAATCCCTTGATATGTAGTGCACTGTGAGATGCCTGCTCTGGTTCTCCCCAGTTCAATCCGGTTCCTTCTTGTGTGGCTGTTGATGTGATGTAGGTGCCAAACCAATAAAAAAAAAAAAAAACCACTACCATCCCTGCCATTATAGAATTGATGTCCATGCGTTGTGAAATCCCAACCTCTGCCGTGGAGAGGCCTTATCATGCCATTTCTCTGAGGACGGATCCTCTCCTGCCGCTTATGACCTATTAAGGTCCTGTCTGGCAAGTGGTACTACACCACTGGATGGAAAAAGTGATTTATTTTTTCCCACCAATCATGTTATGCCACCTGTTAGACAGGACATTAACAGGTCATAAGCCGTAAGAGAAGATTCTTTTTTGCATTTCTCCTATAAAGGCACTATAGAGCTTATTGATTCAAGGAAGATAAACATTATTTAACTTGAGTATGATAAAGAGGTAAGCAAAATGCTCAAATGCATGAAAAAATCCTAACATTTAAACGTAATATTATCAAATCTTTTTTCACCTAATAAAACCACACCCAAGTATCCCCCAACCTCCCCTTAAAATATCTACCATTATTAAAGAGAAATCCTCCTTTTGGTTGGTGTGAAAACCCTACAACTTTTTAAACTTTTTCTTTGCTTACTTTCATCGAAAAGAGTATCTTAAAGAAATATGCAGGAGCAAGAACATAATTTCAAACCGACAAGAAATAGAGGCGCTTGAGAAACAAGCTGGCTGCAACTACATTTATGCATCACAGCTGCCTCCCTATAATATATAGATAACGTGAACAATAAATATACTTTCATAGAGAAAAATGCAAAGCGAATCTACTGCTTAGCATCAACCTCTACTGCTTAAGCAATAGTTTGCCTCTACCTAGATTTTTAACAAAGGTGTGTTTGTTAATAAACTAGATAATGGAAGGCGTTTTAGTGATTATGCATGCCTTTTTATTTACAAAATTACATTCGTGGTGGGTTCTTTTATGAACTTGTAATTAGAGGGCATTATATTTTCTTTTTGGGTAGGAAGCATTAGTTCAATTTGGTTCACATGGAATATCCTCACAAATACAAATATTCAGTACAAGAATGAGAAAAGTTTGTTGAACAAAATGTGTATCTTTCCATTTGAGAAAAATTTATTCCATAGATGCTATATATGGTAGCCATAGGGCTGCTTTACTGCAATCTGATGGAACATGGGAAATGAACATTTGAAAATTTTGAAAAAAAATCCGTAATCTAGTATGATGCTTTGAATTCTCTAAGGAAACTTGAACATTTCTGTCATTTCTTTATAACCTTTTTCTTCCTTTTCCCCGCAATTATATGGGCTTACAGAACCCTAGGTGTTTTATTTTCTATCTTCAATTTAAAATAATGTGCTTTTCAAGGGTTCAGGATCCAATAATGAACACTCGGCCTCTGCAAAAGTATAGAAAATAAAAAAGGAAAGGTAAAGTTTTTTCAAAGAACTGTTCAAAGACACTCTACAAATTAAGTAATCATTTGTTGTTAATGTAGTTATCCAACTTTAATTATGTGCTGACAAAAGTGGTGTTAGTGCTACCGCGGTATCACTGTTTCAAAAAAGACCTTCGGATCGAAATCCATACAGCATTCTGCAGTTAATAGCGTCGTCGCCTGCCTTTCACACCTAGTGCAAGTCCTTTTGCAGTCTCTACCTAAATAAAAACCTGTTGCACCTTAATGTATGTTAGTAATGGGAGAACGCGTGGACTTATTCCATAAAAGGGTTATCTTCCGATCCATTTCTAATTGTTCCTCAGAGCTATTCCCAAGAAAATTTTGTTCCGAAGAGAAATTAAAGAAATGATCCATGTATCCGTGTGGGGTCAAGGCCATCTAATATTATGTGGCAATGTGAATTGATTCTACATGAGCTTGTTTGGCTATGCCGTTGAAGAATTCATGTTTCTCTCCATGGACTTAGGGTTCCACTGTGCCGACCCCCACCTCAAAAACAAAAAGAAGAAGAAGAAAAAAAAAAATCCAACAATCCATGCACGTCTCTTAGCCTAGTAATCCTTTGTCAAATGGCAAGAAAAAAGGTCTCTTGTGAGAGTGGATCCTCTTGTCTTAATCCCCCTGTCCCATCCAATCATTAGTGATGAAAACCATTTCAAAGGGTATTTTAGTAATTATACTAACTTTCAGTAATGGTTGACCCTACTAGTGTATTTATCAAAATGCCCCCGAGATGCTTAATTAGGCAGAGCTTAGAACAGATACAAAGGATACCGGGTTCTCAAACCCAACCGGCCAGCCTGATTTGGAAGGACGGCAGAAAATTCCATGGATGCCTCTAGTTTGGGTGAAACTTGCAAAACAAACACTACAAATAAGATATAATCAATGACCCAAAGCTCCAAAAAAATAAAAAATAAAAAATCGTAAAGACCAAAGACCAGATCAAGTGTGATCTGCCTAAGCTTAGCAAACTGTCAGGAACAAAGCAACTGGGTTTGTCCATAACTTAATCCAACTGACTAATTGGGCCAGCCCTAAAGTCGATAGGAATGGAAATTAGACTAACTGCCCTGGCCAAGGACGCAGTCAAGTCTAATCTGCCTATTTTTACCATATATATATATATATATATATATATATATATATCTGCCTAAGCTTAGCAAACTATCAAGGAACAAAGCAAATGGGTTGGGCCATAACTTAATCCAACTCACTAATTGGGCTTGCCCCAAAGTCAATAGGAATGGAAATTAGACTAACTGCCCTAGCCAAGGACGCAGTTGTCAGTTCAACTTCAACAAAAACAAGCTTCAAGAAAAATTCAACTGAAAGTCATCATCTCCATATAATGCATGAAAGCTTCAATCAAGGAAATGTTCTGTGATGACAAAGTGTCTATAGTGTTTATGGTGAATTATAAGCTGAACATGTTCTGTTTGGGGTTAAAATAAGTGTTCAGGTGTAAAAAAAAAAGAGACACCAATATAAAAAACACATCATGTGTCAATCAATGGCACGCCTGCATAGGCCTGGGGGGGAGAAGCCAAGGTTTCATAAATGGGAACAGCCAAAGAGGTCACCGGCATTAGCTAAAAGCGAAAGATCGATGATCAGCTGGAAGACAAGTTGGACTCTCAAGCCCTTACAAGCGAGCACATGAGTTGCACCATTGGCAGATCACCTAATCCAAGGAAAAGATATAGACTCAAACTGCTTGTAAAGAGATAAACAGTACAAAAAGATGGTGGAAGTTTCCCATGTTAGTTTTCTAGTTATAGGAAACTCAACAAAGATGAAAAAATTAAAATTTATTTCTAAGTTGGTTGCAAATGTGGATCAGTCGCACACCATGTTTCAATCACACAACTAGGTTCAGCGGCACTGGAATAATTAAGTCGTGCACCATGATTCAGTCACATAACCAGGTTCAGTCGCGCACTCTGGTCAGTCGTGCACTTTGGGATAATTTCAATTTTCTGATTTTTCTTGTCTTTTTCAATTTTAAAGTTTAAATTAACCGATTCATCCAAATATAGAAGATGTCGTTGTCACGTTTCTTGAAGATAGTCAAGGTTTCCCAGTAACGTGTAAGGAATAGTGGCCAAGCTAACTCCGAGATACAATTTAGATTAGGTAAAACCTTGTTTCTCGACAAATTTATACTCTTTGACAAAGATAAATGAAACCTCGTTGTTGTTCTTAAAACTCAAATATCTAAGGTTTAATTATTTATAAAATCCGGTAGTATAATAGTGTTGCAAAATGGTTTTCTCAAATCAAATCACCTAGAAATCAACGTAGTTCTCATAAAAAGAAAACCAAATCTCATGAGAATATTATTCTTATTTAAATCAAGTGATCTCTCTCGATAGAGTGTGTGATTTCAACAAGAGTCTTGGATCAAGAGCTCAAAGTATTACTTTTCAAAAGAAGACAATTGAGTTCTAGATCCGCATGCACAGACAGAAAAGAGAGATAGGGATTAAAAAGATGAAGATCATAAATAGTATTGCATTCCTTCTTTTTCTTCTTTAGAGAGAACTCTATAGAATACATAGCAGCCTCTTTCTTTTTATTCTTCTTTTCTCTAAGGAAACCTTAATGCACCACCCAATATCACATGTCCAAAAATCCTTTTCACAAAAAACCACTCTTTGATTTTGGTTCACTCATATTTATAGGAAGAAGGGAATTAGGGTTTTTGTTAACCTTTTTTTACGTGTAAAAGAGGTAGGGGTGTGGCTACCTTCCATAGGTTTTGTGGCAACCCTAACCCACTCCACGTCTCTCTAAAGAGGGAAGTGGGAGTGGCTAGGTCACCACACCCCATCGTTCCTGATTTTAAAATATTCCAACATCCCATGGTCAGGAACTATTACAACCATTTCAAAGATTGATAAGTTCCAAGTTGTCACCTTAAAAAACCACATGCTAGTAACCCAAGGAGCTGGCCAGATGCATACCCATCACAGCCACATAACACTCTGCAGCAAGGGGGGAGGAGGATCTGAAAGAGGAAACATGGGCGACAATAGTAGAACCAGCAGAATTAGGACAATAACACCCGCTCCAGCAGAGATAAGCACAGGGTCAAAAGCCGCATAAGAATTTGTAGGGAAACCACACACCTCTCCCTTATGTGTAAATCAAAGAATCATATAAAGAATAATAACATGCAACACAATGATCCATAGAAAATAATAGTAAAACAAGTATAAACAAGAATAATTAACACACCAAAACAACAATTTTTAACATGGTAAACCCTTTGAAGTGAATGGAAAAACCAGATGCTACTAGTCTAGTAAAATTCCACTATTTGTAATAAAATAGGTGGTTACAAGTCATTTCTAATACAAATTGGAAGATTACATCAAACAACATATCTACTTGGATTACAATATTCATCATCTAAAAGATGGATATGATAAGGGGATTTATAAACCTTACCTCTAACAAGAAGGAGATGATACACAAGAGAGCTTAAAACCTTTTTAGAGTTGCTGCCCAAGCCTCCTCCAATGAGAAAGAAAAATCAATCCAAAAAAATCCCCAAAATAAAGCTCTCAAAAGAGAGAACCCTAACTTGTGTTGTACGATGGTGTTAAGAGCTAAGGGCAAACCCAAAAGCAAAAACTCAAACCCTACGAATGAATACCCTCTCTCACTTGGAAACTAGACAAAGGAGAAATAGATGCTCTTACCAGTTCACTCCAAATAGTCAAGAGATCACTTCAAAAAAAAAAAAAAAAAAAAAGAAGAAGTGATGAGGGTTAACACTCATAAGTGGGAACCCCAACAAAATTGATTTTAACAAAAAGAACCGGTGGAAGACTCCAAGAGGAAACATCATGGACAACAGAAACATCCAACTTAACTACATAAAAATATATCTCAAAACTCTTCTAACCAGAATTTGGATCTTATTTTGATTTTTCAATGGTGTTGATTTATCAAGATGGACTATACAATAGATAGATAAAATTCAACATTGGATGTGTCTTACCAGGAAGAACTCATAGGTTAAATTGACATAAACAGATCATAAGCATCATTGCTTTTGACAAGAAAGAAAATGTTACATATTAAGAAGTAAATTAACCAACCCCCTTAAACCTTAACGTGTACACAAACAGCCCAAGAAAATAATTGCAGCTGCACAGGAGAATAAGTGCGTCTACAGGGTTATTCAAAGTTCAAACTCATGACCCAACCTTACTCTGATACCACATTAAGAATTAAATTAACCAACTCTCCCAAAACCCTAAGGTGTTAGGAGATATGAGTCAATATACTAATTATATTTCAACATTGCATAATAGAAGGAAATAGATTCGATGATTTAGGTCACTCTTAACAGAGCAACATTTCTGGGATATCCTAGATGGGGCTAATTGAATGGTGGATTCTCCCACAAGTAGTGGTGCAACTTGGCTAGGGCTCAAAATTTTTCAGTGCACTGGTGAGTACCTTTTCAAATATCGTTGCATTCATATATACTGCTGATCATACCTCAACTACGTTTTTGCTTCTATTTTTCATTTTTCACTCATGGTCTAGGGTCCTCTCTCTCTCTCTCTCACACACACACAACCCAGTTGCGTTAGGGCCAAATATTTAGCATCTTGGGTTCGGCTCAGACTTCAGGATGAATCTTTGACATCTTGGCTTTGGTTCAGGTTGGCCCTCAACCTGACCCACCACACCAACCTGTGAAGAGTCAAGTAGGCTAAAAATGTTCATATAAAATCAACAGTCAACTAAAATCTAACTGAAAACACAATCAAGTTGGTTTCTATTATACATACTCATTCTGTCCAAAGCCCAATGCGTTTGGCCCGATTTTGTGCAGACTGGGTTGGTGTGACTTTTGAGTTTGGGAAAAGTTTAAAGCCCAAATTAAGGTTCAGGCTGAGTTTGGTCAAGCCTAACTTAGCACAAAAGGCTAGGAGCATCCTGACTACAATATATATCACATATATTACGTCAAATATGTAATTACTAAAGATAAATAATCATATTTATTTATAGCATTAACAACCCATAGGCCATTAATCTTGGGATGGCCCGAAGCCTACTGATTTACAATGGGCTGAGTTCGAACTGAACAACTTAAGTTGAGTTTGGGCTTGGGCCAAGAATGGGCTAAGCTATCATATCTCGAGCTGAGCTTGATCTGATCTTTGCTGACCCATCTTAGCGCAACTTGTAACCGTATGCTTCCTTGTTGATTTCTCTAGTTTTTCCTTAAGGATCTCTATTTCTTCATTTGTCTTCAATAAGACCCTTTTCTTTCTTTTGGGTAAGAATTGCCAAGACTTCCAAATCCTAAACGGGGTAAAAATTGTTGAGTACCTAAACCCCCAAAATTTAGGGTTTGTAGTAAGTCAAGTCTTGTTGTGATGGCTACCACTAAATGGATGTATTTTTATGATAAAAAAGGCTTGTTCACTGTCAAATCGGCTTACCTTAAATCCATCTCTCCCCAAGGAATTTCATAACCACTAACCCTATCCCTTGGTTCAAATTTTAGGGGATGGATGTTCCCGCCAAGTCAAACACTTCTTGTGGTGTGTATGTAAAGAGGCCTTACCTATAAAGAAAAACCTTTGAAAAGGGATATCTCTATTGACCCGTTATGCCCTTTATGCAAAGAGGAAAATGAGTCCACGATGCATTGCTTGGTTAGGTGTAAGATTGTCTTTCCTGTATGCTTTGCCTCCCCCCTCTCCCTTAAAACTGAGATGGGTGCTCTTTGGTTTTTTCTAAATGGATTTTATATTGGTATACCTTGATTGGTTTATCTAAACCTGAGCAATTTGAGTTAATGAATATTATTTCCATTTTTGGGTGGAATGTATGGAAATTAAAAAATTGTGGTATTTTTTATATTAAATCTTTCCATCATGGTAATACTATTGATTCCTCTTTCAGGATGCTTTCTGATGTTCAAAAAAGTAAATACCTTGATTTCGGTGTCGATGGCCTTAACTTCCAATCTAGTGTGGGGGCCCCCAATTGGTGATTTTGTCAAGGTTAACTTTAAGGGAGCTTTTTGTGGAGCATCTTCTAGAGTAAGTTTCGGAGCTATTGCTAGAGGGAGTGTGGGTGAGTTCTTATGGGAAAAAAATTGGCAGTCCTTATTATGGGAAGTGCCTTAGAGGTAGAAAGATTAGCCACTTGGTTAGCTCTTTCTATTGCCCATTCTCTTGAGCACAAGATGGTGATCATTGAGGGTGACTCGCTGGAAGTCAATACCCCTTAACGGATAAGAACATGATTCACGATTATTGCAGACTGTCATGCTCTCTTTTCTTGTTTTGATTATGTTATTTGTAATTATGTTATTAGAGATTGTAACAGCCCAACAGATGCATTGGCTTCTTTTGGTGCTAGTGAGTCGAAGGGTAGCTTTGATTCTCTTCCTGAATGGCTGATGCCTCTCTATTTGGGTGATGTAAGGTTGATCAACCATGGTGTCTTTTGCTCTTGATTTTAATAGATCATAATTACCAATAGCAAAAAAAAACTTGATGTAAAAAAATGCTTTCTTCATGATCTATATTCCCAATATGTTTTCAAGCAGTGAACCCTTGATTTTGTGGAGTCCTTCAATCCCTATTATGTGTGCAAGCTTCCAAAGGAAATTTATGATTTTTAACAAACCTCTAGAATATGGTTCCATCACTTTCATACCTCTTTCCTTGCTTTTGAATTCAAGTGTAGTCAAGCTTGTTTGTCCTTTAGATGTAAAAATTAGACATGCTTCTCTAAATTTACATTCCATGTATGTGTTGTAAATGAAAATATATACAAATCACATTCATCAATATATATATACAAATCTGATATTTATATATTCAAAAAGATTTGCTTTGTGGATCCCTCCCAGCTCGCCGATCCTGAATGGGTTACAATGGCCCCTCAATCACACGTGTTGTGACATAGCTGTTCTCAGAGCCCAAGAGTTTGGCAATCTTGAAGTTAGGTACCTTGGGGTTCCATTGCTTATCAAGTAAAATTTTGCTTGACTTAAACCCTTTTGTTGTTCCAAGGATAATGTTCATACAAATCTCCCATGTAAGAGGGCTATAAGGCCCTACATCCCCGTGAAGCCACTGTTCCCAATTCCCATTGACTACAAACTCATAAACAAGCATCCTGATACACACCCAAACAAGTATATATATCAGCATGTATATATCTTTAATTGCATTTAAGAAGATAAAACAACCTATCTTCAAAAGTACATTAATAGCAGTAGTATCTTATAGTGTTGCATTACAGTGAGACTAGTGTGGGATGGACTACAAGCTATTTAATAGATCAAGGCAAGCCTTACAAGATACCTGTTTACCTGCACTAGTGGCTTGAATGCTTTATTTGAGAACATGACATAGAGATTATAGTGATGACTAGGTAATTGACATTACAAATGGTTCTAGGTTGGAACAACTTCAAGAACTTTGCCATTCTCTGGGGGAGTCGAGCTTTCATAGTGTTTGACTAGGACCTTCCATCCACCAGGGCACATGATAAATGTAGAATAGAACATCATCCATTTTTCAAAAATAATTTTAAAACGAAAAAAGAAAATAAAATAGTGAATAAACTTATTTGTCTCTTACTTGTAGTTGGATGCACCATGCTAGCTACAACACCAAATGCAAGGTTCTTTTGCTCTGTATTTGGTAAAGATCCACCAATAGGAATGTAAGACTACTCCTATAGAAATGATTCAAAAACTAGTACCCAAAAATATTCCAAATACTATGATGAAATGTAATATCATAAACAATAACCATCATTAAACCAAAAGAAATACCAATAAGTAGAAATTAAAGTCCTAGTGTATAATAAAACCCGGGGGGAGGGGGAGAGTTAATATTGGTATTTCTTTACAATACCTATTAGGGATATCAACATAAAGTTTCACATTATTAAGTAATGATAAGAGGGAATCTACAATATTAATTTCAAATTCTCAAAGTTCCTTGGCGAATAGGAGGTTTCATGAAATATCAGTGGGTGAAATAGCAAAAAAATCATCATATAGCATTCTTTTTCTCATAAATATAAAAGAAAAGAGAGAAAAGTTATAAGAGAGGCCCCTTTCCTCCTCCCATCCCTCCACATTAAAATGTTTGGTCAAAGTTGTTTATGAATTGACAACACTAATTATTGTTTTTTTTTTTTTTGTTGAATAGAAACTATGGTTCAGGAAATGGAGCAAGATATTTCCATTCTTTTTATCATGAATGTAGACTCACTACTATAAGCCATCTTGATGTATTTTAAGATTTTATATTGGGATTTAAAGCAATAATTATTGTCTCATCAAATTTCATAAAAATAATGTTTTGTATTCTTGAGTTCACACCCTTAAATTTCATCTATAGATATAATTTATCAATATATACTTGTTTATAGGCTAGCTTAGCTTGACCTTATATTTTGGTGTAAAACATTGTACTAATCAACAAACTTGCATAGGGAAATGTATTGTATATATAAAACGGTTATGAGATGAAATACCATATATCAATTACTAATTTCTACTAATGGATGAAATCTATTTCCAACATGACTATTAGTTTTAATGGGGTATATTGTACATTGATCAGCCTAGCTTTTGACAAATGAACCAATTCTGTCATTTTAGACAGAGGACTTCACTTTCCTATTACATCAAGACTTGGAATGCTGATATTGTGTTCTCAACTTTATAGCCAATGTGGTTACTGTTAAATCTAAGAAGAAAAAAAATTAAACTGTAACCAGAAGGGTTTGGCTCTATCCTATGAAAAATTCTACAAGATCACTAATTAATACAAACTATTGGTAATGTAATATATGTCTAAACTAGCTAAACAGTCTAGACCCAAAATGGCATAACATTATATGGATAGCTAATATGCATTTTTCGAAGATATCCAAGAGGAAGAACCGACAGGCATATTTGAGAGTGCCCTATGGAAGAGTATGAAATTCTCGAAATGGATCCTAGAGGGGGGTGAATAGGATCTTTATAAAATATTTAAAATTTCTTTTAAATAAAT
>JAOXJP010060065.1:0-15697 GCA_025762735.1 Platanus orientalis | reverse complement strand
TTAAGACCTTCAAAACTCCACCTTTAGCTTTATAAGTACAACCATTGGAGTCAAGCATACCCAAGGAAATCAGACTTCTTCTTAGTTTTGGAGCATGTCTGACATTAGTCAAAGTTCTCACAATATTATCATGCATCTTAATTCAAACTAAACTTATCCCATCTACCTTACATGCTACATTATTTTCTATCAGAACTTTACCACCATCTATTGATTGATAAGTGATAAACCATTCTCTGTTGGAACAAATGTGGTAGGTACAGCCCAAATCAATAATCCATTCATTAGCTAAGCTACCATCAGTTATTGAGAGAACATCACCACCACAGTCCTCTGCAACACCAGCAACATTCCCCGAATCAGAGGTTTTCTTCTTTCTTTTTTCCTTTATGCTCTGGATAGTCTTTTCTAAAATGCTCTGTCTTGTGACAACAGAAACACTTCAATTTTCTAAATTTAGATTTTGATCTATACTGACCTCTGCTATCAGACCCATTCTCTTATGTTTTTCCTCTCACAGTCAAACCCTCACCTGAGCTCTCAATAATACCCTCAAACACCCTCTTCTTCAACTCCTTAGAGATCAGGGTTGCCCTGACATTTTCTATAGAGAGAGTATCTCTCACATACATCATGGTATCAACAAAATGCTCAAAAGAATGTGGTAAAGAACACATCAGAATTATAGTTTGGTCCTCATCATCTATTTTGACATCAATATTTCTTAAACCTAAAATAATTTTTTTGAATTCATCAAGATGGTCTTTAATGGGCATACCTTCGTGCATCAAACAACCGCTTCTTCAAATATAAACGGTTTGTGAGAGATTTCCTCATGTACAGACTTTCCAACTTTAGTCATAATCCAATAGTCGTCTCCTCTTGTTCAACTTCTCATAGAACTTCATTGCTCAGGCACAATAGAATCGCATTGTGTGCCTTCTCCATCAGTTCATCCTTATCATCGTTCGACATGGTTTCAGGTAAAGAATTTATGCCCTTCAATGCTTTCATCAACCCCTATTGAACTAGTAAAGCTCGCATCTTCACTTGTCAGAGGCTAAAATCGTTCCTCCCATCAAATTTCTCTATGTCAAACTTTGCTGCCATTTGAGATCGAAACAACCAAATAGCTCTGATACCAATTTGTTGTGACTAAACCCACAAACCAAAGAGAAAAATGAAATAGACAAAAAACATAAAGCACACAGAAACACAACGATATACGTGGTTAGGCTTATAGCCTCCATCCACAAGTGAAGATGACAAGAAATTTCACTATCAATCAAAGGAGATTACAAGGAAATAAAGCTCTCAAACCCTAAGCCCCAAATACACCCTTTTACCCCTTTCTCTCTCTGTCAAAGTTGGGATCACCCATCAGAAAACCCTAACGCATCTTATATATGTGGTTACACAAAAGAGAACCGAACCAGGTCAGGGGTCAGGTCACTGAAACAGGTCGGGTCGGGCATACTTCCCTGAGACATCATTAGCATCTAGAACACAAGGTAGAATTTGAGCCACACTTAACACCCAAGAATCAAACAATGTTAATGCCCCAAAAATGACAAGCTACTATACCAAGAAGGTGTTGGAGTAATAGCGTGAAGAGGGGAATCTTCTCCAGCAGTTTTTGGAGAAAATAAACATAGAAAATTATAGCCATTGTTATGAGAACTAGGTCGGGCCGTATGGTTTGACCCACTTTAATCCGAATCGGATACCTATATGGTTTGAAGGTTTCTCAAAATCGGATGTATAAATAACCAGATTTTGAAGTTTTTTACAAATCATGCATAAAGTAGATAAACGATACCCTTGAATATAAATAACCAGATGTTTGTTTATGGAGAAGTAGATAGAAGACACTGTAAATTTTTCCTATGACAACTAGAACAAAAAATTATATTAATAAATGGGCTGCATATAGAGTAGAAGATAAAATAGAAGACCAATGTTTATCTAGGTAGGAGATTAAGGAAATTCTAGAAGGAAAACTAATAGACTTGGGTTTTATGGGACTACCTTTCACTTAGACTAAAAACTTTGGATATAATAATTTTGTGAAAGAAAGATTAGATAGAGGAGTAGCAAACTTGCAATGGAAGCTACGTTTTATAGAAGCAATCATTAAAAATAAGACACATTGTGGCTCACATCATGCATCTATTATACTAAATTTATTTCCCAAAATAATTATCTCCCTAGACTTTTTAGGTTTGAATAGATGTAGGCACAAGATCCGAGTTGTAGGGAGAGAGTTGAAAATAGTTGGAAATAAACTCATACTATGGATCAAAATTAATGCAGATTAAAAGAGATATTTGAGACCTTCCTCAAACCCTAAAAATGAATAAAATAACTTTCAGAAACTTTAAAGAATAATTAGATAATAAAAGAAAAATTAACAAAACCTTATAACCAAAATATAATAAAACATGCAATGAAAGAAATTAAAGAGATAAAGAAATATATTGAAGAGTTAGAGAGAGAGAGAGAGAGGGATCTTTTGGCACAAAAATCATGTATAAAATGGCTTAAATAGGATGATAAAAACTAAAAATTCTTTCATTATCAACAATAACTAGAAGGCAAACAAATAAACTAATAGCAATCCAAGACCATAATGGGAATTGGGTAAAAGAGCATAGTGTTATCTAAAATTGCAAACCATTATTTTAAAAATCTTTTTACTTCAATAACCCATGTAAATAAATAATAGATAATACACTAAGTGTAGAATATCTAACATTATCGTATAATGCAAGTCCATTTCTATAGAGACAATTTTCTAGAGCAAAAATTAAAAGGGCAATCTATGACTTAATGAAATTTAAAGCTCTAGGTTCAAATGGATTTCAAGTTAGATTCTACCAAGAATATTGGCAAATGATAGTGGAAGATGTTATTGATGCAATATTAGAATTCTTAAATAAGAACAAGGATGTCCAAGACTTAAATTTTATTTATTACTTTAGTATCTAAAATTAAGACTTTAAAAATATAACACAATTTAAATCACTTAGTTTATTTAATATAATATATAAAATAATATCAAAAACCCTAGGAAAAATAAATTAAAAGAGGTAATTCATGAGATAATATCACAAAGGAAGAAAATGTTCTATGGTGAAAAAGTGTCTGTAGTGCCTATGGTGAACTATAAGCTAATACATGTTGCGTTGGGGGGTTAAAAACGTCCAAAAAATTGTTTAGATGATAGCAGGTTTCCCAAAAGAAACACTAAATTCAAAAACCATCATGTGTTAATCAATGGCACACCTACAGAGGTTAGTGTCAACACAGACAATCATTCTTTTATCAAAAAATCCTAGAGGATTTACATAAGGCAGAGAAATAAGAGAAAATACAATGATAGCGCATGAACTATTAAGATATATGAAAATAAATAGAACTTCTTAACATTATATAGCTCTAAAATTAAACATGGTCAAAACCTATGATAGGATATAATGGATATTCTTAAAGAAAATATTAAAAAAAGAAGGGATTTCATAATAGATAAATAAAATAGGATATGGAATGTGCTACATTAGTCTCATGTAAAATACTAATCAATGGATTACCAAGTGAATAAATAATTCCTAGAAGATGACTAAGACAAGAAGATCCAATATCACCTCTATTATTCTTAATTTGTATGAAAGGAATTTTATACAATTCAAAGAAATTGAAAACTAAAAATAAAATAGAAGGGATAAATATAAGAAGAACGACCCCAACAATTTTACATTTTTTCTTTGAAGATGATTGTTATATATTTACAAAAAAAGGAAATGATATTTAAAACATTAGATCTTTTCTTGTAGAATTTTGGATGCATTAGGCTAAACAATTAATAATGAGAAATCAGATATTATATTTAGTAAAAGTACACCTAATCAAAAGAAAATAGATCCAGTATCATATCTAAATGTATAATGAGTGCAAACTCCACAGAATTTAGGTTTACCATCAAATTTTGGAAATAATAAAGCCAATTTATTTTCATATGTAAAAGAGAAAACATTAAAAAAAATCCGATTGGAAAGAAATTATTAACATAAACTAATAAATAAATTCTACTAAACATAGTAATTACATCTCTATCAACATATGCAATGTCATGTTTCCTATCACCAATAGAAATTGTGAATCTACAACAACAACAAACAGCTTTATCTCAACTATTTGGGATCGGCTACACAAATCATGTTCCGCCATTCCACTCTATTTAGGGCTATATTCCTCATTAAATTATAAGCTTCCATGTCTCTCCTAACTATTTCAACCCAACTCAATTTTAACCTTCCTCTAGTCATTCTAGCACCTTCAACTTGCATAATATCTCCTTCTCATTAGCATAGTCACTAGTCTTCATTGCACATGACCAAACCATCTCAGCCGACTTTCCCTCATTTTTTCATCTATTGGTGTTACACCTAAGCTCTCGTATATCTATAAATGAAAAACAAAGACAATTCTGTAAGAGAAAATTATATTGGATAAAATAAAAAACTCAATAAAGGAAAAATAAAGAAGAAGGTAAGATGAGATTCAGAGATCTCCATGCCTATAATAAAATATTGTTAACCAAACAAGCCCAGAGTATGGAAAAGCTTAATAAATGGAAAGAGAACTTCTAAAGATAAGTTTAAGATATGAAGTGGAAATATTTTTAAAAAATAGAGTTATGGAATGATCCCTAGATACCTACTATAAATGGTCTAAAAATTAACTCAACTACACCAATAGATTGTTATATAAAAAAAATAAAGGATATATATAAACCAAAAAAACAAAGGAATGGAATACCCAATGTCTTCAAAATATAATTTCCTCTGATGACATAAACAAAATAAAGAATAAATACTTAAGTGAATCAATATGAAAATAAGTTAATTTGAAATAATGACAAATAAAAATAAATTTTATAGTGAAATCAGGTTGTTTTCTATAAATCTCAAGACAAAATCAAGGAGAATATAATAGCCATAATAATAAAAGCAATAATAATAATAATAAAATGATGATGATATTAATGAGAATGATAATGATAACAATAGGTAATAATTTAGATAATAACATTAACAATAACGAATAATATTAATAGTAATAATAATAGTAATAGTTGTCAACAATAACAACAACTATGGACAGCATGCAATTACGTTTTATAAATGAAGATGAACTTAAGAAATAGAAAATGTAATATTGACCCAGTTTTTCTGCTATGTCATGACATGATGAAACTATATTGCAATAATGATGATGATGATGATGATGATGATGATGATAGTAATAATAATAACGATGATGATGATGATGAGGAGGAGGAGGAGGAGGAGGAGAATGATAATGATGACAATAAGTAGTAATTTAGATAATAATCTTAACAAAAACAATAATAACATTTTTTTCGATAAGCATGTTGGTTAGTACGTGGTTAGTAATTAATAGGTGAAGACGATTTGGAACCCAAGTCTGTGATATGAACTCCCATAGGCTTTACCAACCTAACAAGTTGGCATCTTCAAAAATAATAATAGTTATAGTTGTCAACAACAACATCAGCTATGGAGAGCATGTAATGATGTTTTATAAATAAAGATGAACTTAAGAAATAGAAAACTTAATATTGATCCAGTTTTTCTACTATGTCATGACAATGATGAAACTGTATTGCATGGTTTAGTATCTTGTCCATATATTGAGAAAGTTTAGTATGCATCTCAACTATCTATAAGATTATTCTAATTGGTATTGAAAAATTTTAAGAATGGTTTAAGAAATGGCTAGTATTCCCTTAGATTAATAAAGATAGAATTTGGATTGCTGAATGCATAGCCATTATTTGTTAGAATATTTGGAAGCATAAGAATGACATAGTTTTTGCTAATAAAGATTTTTATATGTAACTAATTTTATTTTTCCAGAGGAGAAACAAATGTAGGAATAATGGTTGGAACCTTCATGACTAGACTTTTTGAAGTTTAACTTTGATGGAGCTCCATCCACAAAGGAACAAAAGGTGGGACTTGGAGTGATAATTCATAATTCACAAGAGAATATGATTCCAACAAAATTAACAAAAAGGAGCTTGATTTTTCAAGCTTCTTCTTTGCTAGTGGAGTGCGAAGAGTCTAAATGTTGAAATTCTTATTTCAGCAATTTATGACTATAGAAGCCTAAACTACGAGCAAATAAACAAATAGTTTCTCATTCTCCACACTTAGGTCCAGTGAATGGAGAATCACCATCTCATTCGCACGAAAGTAGAGACTCTTAAATACTTGCATTCACCACCAAAAATGTGCGTGAATGCACTGTTCATGTTCACGCACTACGGAAACCAGAAACTGAAATTTGATGTTATCTTCTTCCAGGTTGGTTATTTTGGATAGTCACGACTCTAAAGAGTTCCCTAACCACCTAGGAGACTCAGGAAAGTGTATTCTCGCATAGAAAAATCACCTATATCCTTGGGATAAGGATTGAAGAATCTCACTCCAACAAAGAAGTCATGAAGGATATAGAGTTCTCCCTCAATGAGGACTCTTCTCAAACTCGTTTTTATTGCTATAAATACCACAAAGGAGCACAAAAATAAGGATCATCATCTGCTCCCAGTCATCTATCCCTATCAATTAGAGATATAATTCCCCTCTGCATAGTTCTCAAGTAAACCTCACTTTCATAATTCAGGCAAGCTAAACTCCATCCCCTTGAAAGTCCACAAGTTTACCTCTCTTCCAAAAAAGGAAAAGCAAGTCCATTATACCTCTATGATTTCTCCAATGAAGACACTATGGGAAGATTAATGACAAATCAGGCTATGACTAGGTAAATTTGTTGATGTATGAGGAGTGAAGTTTTTAATCATCTATATCAAATAAAAGGAATAATATCTTCTCTTCTTCTCATTTTCTTCTTTATATTTATGCAACTTCTTTTGATACAAGTTGAGAAACTTAAAGTTAATCAAAGGTTTGTTGTGTTAAACAACAGTAATCAACAAGTCCATCAGACTTGGAGTATTATTCCCCACCTATAAAAATAATAAACTAGCCTTTAAAATGGCTAGGTAATTTGTTCAATGAATTTCACATCATAAAAAATGCGGCTCGAAATTTGGTGTTACAAATTTCTGGCATGTTCAGTGGGCTCGAAATGGAGCTGCAACCATGGAACCCTTTATCGGTTCACCACGAGGGCATATAGCCACATCGAAAATGTGGGTTGAGGCTTTAGTCTACCCACCACCATCTGTCCATATGGTTGAGGCTTTGGTCTCCTAAAAGTTACCTGTGGTTGAGGCTTCGGTCTCCCAACAAAGGGTTGAGGTTTCGGTCTCTCTAACCTCACCAAGGGTTGAGGCTTTGGTCTCCCCCCATGCAGTGGCAGCATTGCCCATTTCTATTAAAGATGACACGTTTAGGGATGAGGGTAAACCTGACATTAAACAAAACAAACCAAGGGGTTATATTCTGTAAATCACTTTGAATAACTTAAGGAAAAAATGGATACCTAAGTCTAAGCTAAACCCTCACATAAAGGCCATTAAAGCCTCAAGAAAAATATAGATTATTGATTCGGGCAAAGACCCAGAATTCTATTCGCCATAGCAAAATTACGTGAATAAAGATGAGTATTCACATTTGCTGGGATTTAGACCGACAAATGAAGTTAAAGAACCTAATCATAGCAAAATATACATCATCGTAGATGACTCCACACACGGAGAGGGGAGAATTCTTCGATGCCTAAGTCTGAAACCAGTCTCCAACTACTGAACTTTGGTCACTAGGAGAAAACACAAGTCAGTGATCTTGATTAGACCACATACCCTTTGATGCAAACACGTCCCACGAATAATCATGATGTTTCCCATTCGCACAAGAATGTGTGTTCATGAAAATGACATGTAGGCAATATCATCGTGGTGAATGAACATCTGAGTTCCACATCGTGCACAAGCTGCATAAGGAAAATCCTCATTTGCACACATTAGTAGGCATAAATGAAAATCCCTATTTGCCACCAAAAAGCCAGAATTTGACTACAGTACACATCACTCTTACAGGAGTTCCCATAATGCTTAGGATCCAAATAGAAGAACAGGCCGTCAACTAAAATGGGGCATTTAATCCACTTAGACCTAAAAGAAGCTCATGCAATAAGAAAAAGAAATCCAAAGCAAGGACCACTGGAACCATCCTTTTCCAAAAGAACTGCAACTGGGCAATGCGGCCACCCAAATCCCACATGTGAGTCATAATCAGCAATATAATCAAGCAAGGGGAGAGTTTAGGAACTTGATGCTGCTAACCAAGTTCGAACCACTTAGGGGGCTTAAAGAAAGTAAACCATCAAAAAGAAGAAGGGTATTATCCCTTGCGCAAAAGTGAAAAAGAAACATCGCTCAAAGGCAAAGGGTTAGAGCACGTAAGTTCTCCTATATACAACCAGAGGTGGGGGTATACAAATTAATGTAACTCCATCATAGGCACATACGTAAAGGGCCAACCCTTTCTTATCTTCCTACACCAGAGGCAGTTCGGGTTATACACCTTATGTTGGTCAGGGTAAAATATTAGGGCTTACTTATAACTCTCAAGCAGCGGTAATGTTTGCAAGGGCAAAGAAAGACACCCCTGCCAACACCCCAAGTCCTTCTGGGTCATGACCACAAGCTTTCAACTCTGCCAGCATGATGACTAGAAGTTAATTGGTAGCAAGTGCCAAGACACCAAGAACACCTTTGAGAGACTTGTTAACCATTGGAAGGGCCTTAACAGCCTCTCCCGTTATGTTCTACCATGGGGATAATCCTCACACTACACCTAGGATTGCCAGGACAGTCAAAATCACATCCACCTTGAAAGGGCCTGAAACAACAATAACAGGATCAAGGAGGGAAAGATCCACCAATTGATCTCACAACAAATATAGAGAATATAGACCTCAGGGAGTACCGTTCTAACTCTAAAGGGGAACACATCACAATTGCAGACTGGCAAGCCCAGATAGAAAGCCGAGATCAACGCTTCGCCACTCAAGATATCACAATAGCCGAGTTAAAAGCCATGATCGAGCAACTCACGCTCAAAAGATAGGGCACGGCCCCACCAAATCATAATCCTACAATAGTAAAATCGATAAGGCCAACTGTCCCAAGCCAAACACAAGGGGGATATTCTCATTACACATTAAAGTATACATTTGTTACCTTACCAAGGGCCTCCCCAACTGTGAGTGTTGCACCTAATGCACCTATTCCATAAAGGCCGTTCACGTAGGGTTTCCTATAAGGTCCACATCCACAAGGACCTCACCAGTCAGCATATCATCAACAAGAGCCACCACTATATAGCCCTACGCCTCCCTGGACGTATGGTTATAATGCATATGCACAGACTCCTTTTATGTCATAGGGACCATAAATGCATCCAGTTGCACCCATGATGAACCCTAATTACATGAAGGCAATGATGACTGAAATGCTTAAGGAATATAAAGAGCAGGAAATCGTAAACACATACACAATTGGAAAGCCATACCCTACACATGTGGACTCAGTACCCTTTCCACCAAAATTTATCCAGCCTCATTTCAACACATTTAATGGAATGACATGTCCTACGTAACATATCGCTCACTTTGAATCCTAATGTAGCGCTATCGCCCAACATGGTGACTTGTTGCTAAAGTTCTTTATCCAATCTCTAAATGGGGTTGTTGTCACATGATATTCAAATCTGAAACCTTATTCTGTCTCAGATTAGGAATCAATGAAATGAGCATACGTCCAGCAGTTTCATGGCAATTATAGGCTCGTAAAGCTATAAGAATTACCTAGTGAAAAGCAACGAGACAATGAGTTAGTGGTGGACTTTATTAACAGGTGGAAGAATATGTCTTACACTTGTGAGAATGCACCTCCTCTTAAAACACTCCTCGAGATGTGTCTGCAAAATATAGCCTTTGAGCTCTCTCTTCAACTTATTGCACAAAAGTACTTTGGGTTCAACGACCTAATATCTTAGGTGTGTGCTCTAGAAAAGAGACTGATAGAGCACAAACATGAGAGAAAAGGAAAAGCGCCAGTTAGTAATATAGAATCCACTATGGTAGGAACTAAGAAGTCACCTACCAAACTAAAAGTTAAGCATACTACAAAAGCAACTAAACCAGCCACAATGGAGCAAGAAGCCCCTCCCAAGAAACTAAGCATAAAAGAAAAACAAGAGAAGGCTTACAAATTTCACCTTGATGACTTGGAGAGTTTATTCAAACAAGCAATTGAATCTCGGGATATCATACTCCCCGAATCAAAGAGACCTATAGAAGCTGACAGGGTTAATGATCCAAAATATTACAAGTACCACCGTATTGTGGGTCACATCTTATAGGAATGATTTGTCTTTAAGGACAAGCTTTAGCAATTAATTGACAAAAATATTATAGAACTTGACGTAGACATGAGGGCTGCAACCATGAATGTTGTTTTTGTTGATAAGGATCTTATCAACCTCATGAATCCTTAAGATAACAGAAATGATGACGACGATGGGGATGATTGGGTGGTGTTTGAAAGAAAATCCAAGTGTAAGAGAAGAATCTAGGCCGCTAAAATAGGGATACTACAAATGTATAGCCCAGCTAAACGCATTCAGAAAAGGCCACTCCACATGAAAGGGGTAATCAAGAAAAAGGAGAAGGCTCCTAAGGTTGCAGTTTCCCCACCATTGCTCCATGAAAATGACTTGTTGACACAACCCCCATAAATGTTAGTGACATTGAAAGAGTTCATGCCCAAAGATTTGCTTCAGTCTCCAATTATTACTTGCAACATGGCATCAATTATACATAATGGTAATCCTCGCCCACCTAGAGGATCACAACCAGAGCCAACGTCACATGGGTCAACAATAGTGATCGATTGGCTACATAATAGCTTGGCATACCAAGACTACTTTAAAAGGGTAACTATCCTGATGGAATTGCATAGATATAACACCGATGGTATCTCCATTGCATTAATAGATTTTATACAAGATCCACCATTGCATTCTATAAGAATTACTCGTTTGCCTATGACCCCTTAGAAATGCACATCCGAAATGTGTTAACCAAGTTCAGGCAACGAGCCTTTCCTTGTCATCAAGCTACATATTTAGAGAAAATCCCCCTCCGGCTTTGAAGTCCCGCTATTTGTCACATTCTCAAATGAAGACTATCAATTCTCGTGTCATCATTTATTTAAATTCATGATATCATGTACAGAGGTAATGCACAATGACAACCTATTGTTGCGATTATTTCTACTCTCCCTAGATAGGTCACCATTAGATTGATACATGGACTTAGCACCACAAAGCATACCTTCTTGCGGTTATCTAATGGAAATGTTCATTCATGAATTTATGAGGTCAAGCATAGAACCCTATGATCCTTGGAATACTAATCCCCTAAGATAACCTCCTCAACAATAGACATATAAAGAATTTGAGGGTGTCCTAGATCAAATCATTGCTCAAGTGCTAGATTCCCAATGGTTCGGTGAGACAAGGCAACCTATCATACATGAGGTATATCTTACCCAAATCTCATAAGAGTATCAGCTTCCCCCATTCACCCTATATACAGGGGATGGAGATCCACATTTTCATACCAGTCGTTTCCTACAAGAAACTAGATTGCCAGCCACTGCACATGATTTATTAGTGTGACTTTTTCCGGTCTCCCTGAACTCACATGCTTTTGAATGGTACTTAACTTTACCATCCTGTCACGTTTCTTTATGGCCAATGCTCATTGATTATTTTTATTGCCATCAAATGGCAGACAAACATGATCTCCAGTACATGGATGCTAGTGAATCCTAGACTTTGGCTGATGAAGATGACAATGCCCCAAATCTATAGCAAACTCTTCATTGTGACTTATCCTTGGAAGACATGCTACCCCAGGTCACTGACTTAGACAGCTCCATTGGAGATGATTCTAGCTTTGCCACCGCATCTCAGGATTTCTCTAAAGACGAGATGTCTACCCGCCCACAAGTAGGGGCTTATAATGTTACCAAACTTAAAATCACTACCCCTATAGTGTCAGTTGCATTCCCGGTACATCAACCAAGTCAAGTTACGATATGGGAAACAAGTTTTGCCACGGATAATCCCATTTCATATGTGTGATGGCACATCTCAAGAAGATCTTGTCTTTATTAATTATCTATAATGCTCTCTATATGTCACCACAGCTCAAGGCCTCCATGGTCTATGCACTAACCCTCCCATATGAGTTCACCATAAATGACGAGGTTGCTAGGGCTTCTTGTCAAACCGTGAAACGAGAAGGGTTGTGTATGCCCACAATTACTTTCAAGGATACTGATCGATATTTTGATGACCCTCATCATAATAGACCATTGTTCACCACAGGAACTATTGATAACCAATCCATGTCTAAGGTAATAATTGATGGTGGTTGGCAGTAAACATACTTCTAACCAAGACACTAGCCTATCTAGGGGTTGATCCATCCCAGCTTAAGCCTAGCACTCTAGTCATTCAGGGCTTCAATCAAAATGAGCAATGCCCTCTTGGCTCTATCAGGCTAAAGACCAAATTTAGCCATCTAGAAGATTGGACATCTTTTTACATAATCGATGTGGACACTACTTATAATGCCCTCATCGGCCAACCATAAATGTATAAATTTTAGGTGGTCCCCTCCAATGTATCAAGTACCCCAGTAAGATACTCAGGGCACCATAATAGCCGACAATAACCCATTCCAAACAACAGATGCTTATTTTGTTTATGCCACATACTATCAAAGACTAATCCCTAGGAAGCAATATGTGATACTCCATGGAAGGACAATGACAGTAATGTCAAGCCCCGAAAGCTTAAAGTATGATATGGCATTAAAGTAACCAAGGACAAACCCACATTGTTACTAGATAAGGTGGCATGAAATTTTGTCCTTCTATTGGCATAATTATCAGTAATACGAGTCAATTCTTATTGATTACCCTCAATTTTCCTCTCCAAAGGCCCTATTTAGTCAAAGAATCACTCAAGTCCAGTACCAAAGAGAGAACTTAAAGACCTAGACAGTTTGTTGCCACACATTAAATTGGCTCCCCAACTGCTCCAGAGTTCTGGCTTTAACCAACAAGGGAAGTGGAAGAATTCTTATAAGGGTAAGGAAGTAACTCAATAATTTGAGCACTTAGTTCTTCATTCCAAGAACAAAGATGATACAAGAGGGTTAGGTAGGAAGCCCACCAAACTAAAAGTTTTCTCCCATGTTATAACAGCATACACAATTGACTTACTAGAGGACACTCCCTTTGAATGATTATTTACAGACACACAATCGTCATCCTCTGGAGATTTTATGATGGGGCCAGTGATGCCTGCTCCTCTGGAACTTGAGGATGGAGGCCAAGCAATAGTTGATGATTTAATCGAAGTAAAGTAAGGAACTAAAGAAGATCTTCGCCCCACCCTCATCAGTACGCACCTTTCCTTGGAAGAACAGATGTAGTACCTTGAATTTATTCAAAAAAACTAAGACGTATTCGCATGGAATTACTCGAGATGCTAGGATTGGATACTAGCGTGTAGTTCACCACCTTGCCATTGACCCGTCTCAGTGGCCAACTAAGTAACACCCTTGTAAGGCCAAACACAATATTGCCAATAAAATAGAAGGGGAAGTGGATAAACTGCTTAAGGCTCGATTTATCCATGATGTTCGATATCCAAAATGGTTTGCTAATATTATGTCTTTATCCTAAGAAGTGAATAAGAGCAAATCAACTAAAAATAGATATGGTTTTATCTTGTGAACATCAACTAACCTATTCTAGGTGAAATCTCTATCCACTAACAGTGGAAGGCAATAGAAATTATTTCATGAAATTATTCTTGCTTTTATAGTTAATATTCGAAATGAGGGATATTTGGTCAAGCATCTTATGCCATAATTAATTAATGATATCTCATATTATAACTTAGTATTTTTAATATCTCATATATTTACTAAGTTTTTCATTCACTTTTGATATCTCATGTCATAACTATGTAGATCATGCATCTCATGTCATAACTATGTTTAGAATGTTTCTATCTACATCCCATGAAACATCAAATCACCATTTTCATTTACATCTCATGTTATTACTAAGTTGATTATACACGTCTAACATTGTATGTCAAAATTAAGAACATCTAACATCTCATGTCATAATTAAGAATATCTAACTTCTCATGTTATAATTAAGAATATCTAGCATCTCATGTCATAATTAAGAATATTTAACATCTCATGTTACGAACATTTCAACCATGCATTTCATAAATAAAACACTATATTATCACATTCATTAACCATCTTAATATTAAACTAACACATATTAATCATCACATGATTATATTTGTATATGTTGATCATCATATGATCATAATTATCTAGCAGCTACACAGAGTATCAAATCGAAGCTCCCATTGCCATTAAGGTCTTCAATCATATTGGTAAGACCTCATGTATCACATATATCCAGGAAGTGCCTAAATACCAATTAAATTGTTTAATCTAGATTGTAAACCCTATAATTTGTGTGTTGTTGTGCTACTAGGACAACTAGTGACTTAGGATATCAATTATATCATCTTTAGGGTTTTATTGAAGTAGATTTCATTATTTAGTCAAATTGAGTGTATCTTAGTTAAACTAAGTGTTCTATACTCAATCTTGGTTAAACTAGTTTTTATCTAGTCAAACTGTTCAACTCTTGTTAAGTCTAATCAAACTAATCAATTTTGATAAACCCTTAGTCAAACTAAGTTAACACCTAGTCTTTTCTAGTTAAACCTAGTCATACTGGTCCACTTAACATTCCATTCCAACAATTGCATTGTATAGGAAAAGTAAACAATCACATTGCATATGAAATGTAAATAATCGCATTATTTGTTATTCACATGGACATTAGTTTGCAACTTTAACAAAATATTAAATCTTTTAGCTCCCACTATTTTTATTGTCTCCCAATTAAATTGTGGACAATAGTGTATCTCATACACATTTTTTTTCCAAAAAATTTGTTTGACCTATTATTAGTTCGATCTACTTAAAACTAGTCAAATCTTGTCAATTTGGGTCAAACTGGTCAACCCTTAGTTAACTTAGTCAAAATGGTCAACTTTTTTTTTCTAATTCTGGTCTACCTTGGTAAACTCTTGTTAAGTCTGGTAAAACTGGTCAAACCTGGTCTACCTTGGTCAACTCTTGTTAAGTCTAGTAAACCTAGTCAAATCTGGTCTATACCCTTGTCTATACTGGTTAATCCTAATCAACCCTATACTTCACTGGTTAACCCTGGTATTTTTTGGTTGACCCAAGTTAACCCTTGTCTATACAGGTCTATCATGATCTTCACTAGATAAACATAATTCAAATTAGGTCAAAGTAAGTAAACCCTAGTCAAACTTAGTTAACTTGGGTTAAACATGGTCAAATCAGGTTAAACCTAGTTAACCCTATTCAAACATGTCATATACAGTCACATATGTCAAATATAAGTTAAACCAATCATAACTGGTCAAATGGGGTTAACTGCGGTTCAGAAATTTTACCGAACACGTAAAGTGTATATTTCTAATATGCAAGTTGGACC
>JAOXJP010060054.1:0-15699 GCA_025762735.1 Platanus orientalis | reverse complement strand
CTCAATGGCCACAAGCATCACCTCCAAAAAGTGAATTGATTCCCCCTTTGTTTGGTCATTGAGTGGCTCACAAGGGGGTGGTGTACACAAAAGCACACGAAGAAAATTAAAGCACATGAATAACTCACTTTTATGCGTCTTAAGTTTTTCCACCATGTATCGCACTCAAAAATAAAAAATAAACAAGACGTTAACAAGGCTCTAGCGGACAGGAAAGGATACTCCCCGGCCTGACATAGGTGTTTTAGTTAATATAGATGGGTAAGGTACCATGCGTATTCACTGAAACACCCTAGTTGAGTACGTAGTGAGCTGATGGGAGTGAAGTGACAACTCCAAAAGTGAATTGATTCCCCTCTCTGCCTTGGCCCTCGTGCCATTTAAAGGAGTAACCAAATTGAACAAAACTATGATGCATCAGCCTGTATGTGGGGACACGGAGGAACTTACTGTTTTGGATGTAGCAGATCCTTTCCCTGCCCATTACGAGTAAAATGAATTACCGAATGACTAAACTACCCTTATCTATGAACTGACCAAACTATCCACAGAAAACCCTTCAAATGGCCATGATAGCTTGCAGATAAAACTGGGTTCCTGTGTAAAGTCCATGAAGCCGGCAATTTGGACTGTATCGGTAGTTTGTAAAAACCGGTCAACTGTCCTCGATTACGCAGTCACCTTCATTGTTAAGGGTCGTTGGTTGAAGGCCAAACATAAGAGAATCCAGAAGAAAACTAAACCGTAGGTATGATAGAACAGGGAGCTAGCTTGAGCTTTCATGGCCAAAAGGGTCTTGAGGCAATCAGAAACACGGGTCGGGTCTGCCGGAAAATCCTTCACTTCAACGTGAAATGGAGTCTTTTCCAAAGGGTCTCCTTCTTCCGGCGATTCTTTCGTTTCCTTTGGGACAGAATTCTTGCCTGTTCTCCGGGGAAGCGAGCTCGGTACCGGCGGTTACCTCGAAGCATGTCTTCCCCGTCTCCGGCGGAAATGGAGAGTGGGTTAGCGTCTGAAGACCCAACATCGACTTGTGGGGATTACGAGGTGGATTCGGATTTGGTGGCCTTGAAGATAAGCCTCTTGGGTGATTGTCAGATTGGAAAAACAAGCTTTGTTGTGAGTAACATTGAAATTTGGATTAAAGTTTCATCCCATGAAATGTTTTTGTTGGGTTTTTTAGTTCAATTTCTGTAGTAGAAATGATTTCTGTTCATGGGTTTTGATTCAATAAGGTCAATTAAAGATCTTTTTATTTTTATTTTTTTGAAGATTAAGTATGTGGGGGATGAGCAAGAACAGAGATGCTTAGACATGAAAGGATTGAATTTGATGGATAAAGTATTTTTAGTTAGAGGTGCTCGGATTGCTTTTAGTATTTGGGATGTTGGAGGTATGTTTGATTTCTTTCTAGATTTCTGGTGAATTTTCTTTTATGAATGCAGGAGAGATTTTATTAACCTGTTATTATTATTAATTTTTTTTTGGAATTTTTGGATTTAGGTGATCATCAATCTCTGGATCATGTTCCAATTGCCTGTAAAGATGCAGTAGCTATTTTGATCATGTTTGATCTTACAAGTCGATGTACACTAAACAGGTTTGTATATTAACTGTTTGATCTTTCAAAAGTACAGTAGAAGGGTATTCAAGGATCATGAGTCTTCTGTATAATTTTACTGTATTATCTTCTCTCTCTGTTTTTGGTTTTTTAATTTTTCTTCATTGAAAAGGGAATACTTCTGAATTAACTAAGATTTAATGTTGTTGTCATTACAGTGCCGTTGGCTGGTATCGACAGGCCAGAAAATGGAATCAGGTACTTCAAGACTCACAGGGGTCATGGTTACTGAATATTCATAATCAGAACAAGAACATCAAGAAATGAACATGAACATTTGCTTATCTCTTTTTTTTTTTTTTTTTGCAGACCGCGATTCCTGTACTAATTGGGACCAAATTTGATGATTTTGTCCAACTCCCTCTAGATATGCAATGGACAATCGTGACCCAGGTAACAATTGATCTCTTAATTAACCAAACTGGCAATTCAGTTTATAGTTTGAGAAAAGGATTAAAAACTCAGGCATCAATCACAGGATCCTGAATTCTTTAGACCGCACCATTTCAATTTCAAAATTGAAATGGGTGCTTGCCTTGGATTTCAGGTTCTGCAGGGCTCAAAGACCAGATTAGCCTTGCTTTTTAGTAGTTAAGATCCTTAATAATCAATCATTGGGAGTAGTTGAGGCAATGTCGGAATTTAAGAATCTTATGGGTTCATCTCACATTGTTCCTAGTGCTGAAGGGTACAGATGAGGAGAAGCTACCCCTGAAATCAGTTGTCCTTGGGTGTAAACATGGACAAGGACATGGAAAACTTGGGAGTCATCCCAGTCAATTCTGAGATTGATATCCTTGACCCCAAAGAAATTTATTGCATCTTTTTGATTGATTTACAGGCACTAGCACTAAACACTTGAAGTAAGAGACAAGTTGGGGTAGAAATTACTATTGTAATTAGTACAAATTGAAAGTTAATATAAGCTAGCTGTTTCGGATTATTGCTCTTTGGATTCAGAGCTTTCAATCAATTGGGTTGAAAGTGTAAGTGATTATCCGCTGTCATCGCCTAATGTTCCATTGTTCTTGTAACCTTTTGACAGGCGAGAGCGTATGCGCGAGCGATGAAGGCGACACTCTTCTTTTCAAGTGCAACACACAACATAAACGTCAATAAGATCTTCAAATTCATCACAGCCAAGCTCTTCAACTTGCCATGGACTGTGGAGCGAAACCTGACCATTGGAGAACCCATAATCGATTTCTAGGGAGTTGGGTTCTTTGTACTACACTTCTTACAGGCAATGAATCAATCTGTACATAGCAAAATTGCATTGTCTCAGTAGAATGATCAGAGTTAAATGTTACTCATTAAGGAGTTGGTTTGAGTTGTTTTTTTCTTTTTTAGAAATTGAGTAGAGGGAGAGAGCAAGTACTGTTGAAGACCCCACATCTTCATTTGTGAATACCATGTTCTCTAACCAATCAAACAAAGATTTTTCAAAAGTAAAAAGGAAAAGATAAAAAGTAATAAAGATCACACTCTTTTCTTGAGTTTCCGCGTTGAATGAATCCCAACAAGATGCGTGTGTTTTAATCTAAAGTGGATGAGGAATTTTAGCTGGGTGCTTGGTATGTAGAAACAGGGTTGGGTCAGGTCTGTGCGGATCAAAATCCATGTTGACTTGGAAAGTGACATGCACGAACCTGCTCGATTCCAAACTGCATTAGGATTAGCCAATCCAAACATGAGAAAAATCTGTGGATGGGTTAGGCCAAAAATCGCCAGCCAGATTCGGGATTTTAGCTTTAGACAAAGTTAAATGAGAATCTTATCTTTTGGGCTTATGGCTTGTCATTGTGTATAAAGAGGAGACATTTCTTGGCCGACAGTTTAGAAAGGTCACAGCAAACATCTACACTTTTTAAAAAAATAAAAAAAAATAAAAATCAACTCTTGATCTTAGCCAAACATCTACACATCATGCACTACAACAGAATATGGATGGTATGAAATGAGCCAAACGGAGTCAAATAGAAAAAAATAGGGATGAAAGAAGCCAAAACGTGTTGGAAGCATTGCACTAACAAGATTAATAAATAGAATAGAAGAAAAAAGAAGAAATAAACAAGTACCAATGAATACGATCATTTACTTGGTTTGATAAGATTACCTACAACCATGGGATAGTAAATGATCATCTTTCCTGCATTAATCAAGGAAAAATACAAGAAATTACAATAGTATTTTCACTCTCTCATCCTAGTCGGGCCTGAGAACTCTTGAGGAAATAAGCTTAGAAAAGGGAAAAGATCTGCTAAACCCAAAAGAGTATGTTCATTCATGTCCCCACACCACAGGCTGACACGTGATGGTTTTTTGAATTTGGTGCTTCTTTTAAACAGGGTGCAAATGTTCACTTGAAAACTTTTTTGTGGTTTTAACCTCATGTAAATCCAATTTTAATGGATACTTTTTATTTTTTTCAATTTTTTGGGTAGAAAGTTACTCTTTTTTTTTTTTTTCATTTGAAAATTGTTTTTATAGTTTTAACCCTATACACCTCACCTTACCTTTTGTATGTGGGGACATTGAAGGACATACTGTTTTGGGTGTAAAAGATCATTTTCCCTTAAAAAAGTCCTTAAAACATAGACGCATAAAAAAAAATTGTCCTTGTATCATTCACTTAAATAGGGTTACTTTCTAAAATGAATAAGGTTAGAAAGCCCGGTCCTAAAGGAACTAGGATTCACATATAAGAGGTAGAGGGAATTGGTCTCTAAAATGAAAACCACTCTTAATACAACATCTTTTCAACATTCTCCCACTTGAAATCTAGTTTATCCTCCAATGAGAAAAACACACCCAAATTGTTGTTCAATGTCACCAATCACTATGTAACAACGAGTTTGAGAGACATTGTTGTTGGTGTAAATCTTTTGCAACGAGACATTTTCATGTTTCACTATGTCACAGATAAAGTGATACTAAACATTAGTGTGCTTGGTCCAAACATGGTAAATTGGATTTCTTGTTAAGTGCAAAGCGCTCTGAATGTCATAATAAATAATAATCTTCTTCTTTTGGTTGATCACAAAATCTTCAACCAACCTTTTTAATCAAATTGTTTCTTTAGATACGTGTGTAGCTATCATGTACTTAGTTTCTGTTATAGACAAAAATACCATAGATTGCAACTTTGACATTCAACCCACTGTACCATTGGTTAAAGGGAACATGTAACCATTGGTTAACCTTTTTTTTATATCAATTTCTTGCAAAGTGTGCATCCACATAATCAACCAATTTCAAATCTTGATTGTCATAGCAAATAGCAGCATTTGAAGTATCCCTCAAATAATGAAGGATCCACTTCACAATAGTTAAATGATCTCTCATTGGTTTTTCCTTATATTAACTGATTACTCTCACTACTTGTGCAATGTTTGGTTTGGTGCATACCATAGGAAACATAATACTTTCTACTGCAGATGAATATGATACTTAAGACATGTCTTTCTTCTCCGTTTCGGTGCTAGGAGACTGTTAGGAAGATAACCTATAACCAATGGAAAGTTGAGTACTGAATGGTTTGGTATTTTGCATATCGAAGTGACACAAAATCCTTTCAACATGACTCTTATGAGTTATTTAGACTTTATTGTTCATTCTGTCTCTTTGTACTAACTTCCTAAGTATTTGATTTATAACCCCCAAATCCTTTATATCAAACTCCCTAGTCAACTAAGCTTTCAGTATTGCAATGTCACCTTTGCTAGTTCCTGCAAAAAGCTTGTCATCGATATATAAAGTAACAATATAATGAACCCATCATTAACACAATCACGAATAAATGCATAATAGTCATATTTACATTTATGAAATCCCAAGATCATATTAAAGGACTCAAATCGTATGTACTAGGCACCTATTTTAATCCATATAACGATTTGGTTAGTCTGCAAACCAAATTCTTCTTTCTTTCTTCAACAAAGCCTTCTAGTTGAGTTATATATATATAAATAAGTCATCATCAAATTTTCCATGCAAAAAGGTTGATTTAACATCTAACTACTTGAGTTCTAAATCAACACAACAACCATACTTAACACAACACGAATGGTGCTAAAGTGAACAACTAAATAGAAAATTTCATTGAAGTTAATACCTAAGTTTTTAGCAGACCTTTTTGTCACTAATTAGGCGTTATATCTTTCAATGTTTTCATTAACATCTTTTTTCAACTTGTATACCCATTTGCAACCAATAGTCTTATACCCCTTGGGTAGTTCAACTAACTTCCCTGCTTTATTATATAGAGCCTTCATATATTCTTTCATGGATAATCTCCATTGGATAGCATCTCCTAATTCACATGCTCCTCATAAATGTAAGCATAAGCTATAGCATAATCCTTGAACCAAGATGGAGCCTTTCGGTCTCTAGTGGATTGGCCTTGATTAATTTGAGCTTCATCTTCTATCATGTCATCATCATATTCTTCATCATCCAATTCTTTAACATCAATGATTTCATTCTCAAGAATGTTTGGTTGATTCAAGAGTCTTTTTAAAGACTCCATTTCAATCATTTTCGTTGTTCTTAAGTTTACATGCAACTTTTATTTCTACAATGAATCTTCAGTAAAGACAACATCTCGGCTAATAATAATCTTGTAAGCAGTAGAATCCCACAATCTGTAACCTTTTGTTTCATCTGCACAGTTAAGAAAAATACATTTTTTGGACCTCACATTTAACTTAGTCATTTTCTTTTTAAAAAACCCATACATAAGCATCACAATCGAAAAATACGCAAGAATGAGTAATTAACAAGTTTTTCATACCATATTTCAAGAATTTTGTAGTCATGTTCAGTGGTAGGATAACAATTTACCAAATAACATGCTATATGAACGGCTTCTTCTTAAAACATTGTTATAGTCTAGATGAATTCAACATATTCTTAGCATGTTCTATAAGTGTACAAATCATCTGTTTGGCTACACTATTTTATTGCAGAGTACTAAGAACTGCTATTGCCTGTCAATACTATGCTAACCACAAAAATCCTTGAATTTATTTGTCGCATGCTCCATTCCATTTTTGGTTCTCAAACACTTAATTTTTTTTTCTTATGGTTTTCAACCAAAATTTAAAATTTTTTAAAGTGAGAAAAAATATTATTCTTCATTTTGAGTGTATACCCACATTTTTTTTATTATAAAGAAATCATCAATGAAAGAAACAAAATATAATACATATCTTAGATATGCAACTAGAGCCTCACATGTATCATAATGTATTAAATCCAACACATCCTTAGATTTAGCAGTAGAAAAGGGAAAACTAGTTCTATATTGATTACTAAATACAAAATATTCACAAAAATCTAAACTTGTAGATGTTAAACTAGAAAGTAAATTATGATCAAAGAGTACCTTAAGTCTACGCTCACTCATGGGCCTAAACGCCTATGTCAGGTCGTGATACTTGGTAACAACATTAGCAATAGTAGCACAATATCTCCAATCAACCGGTACAAGTTGCTTTATAATTCAACCTTTGCTACAACAAATGCTCCTTTGCTAATCTTTCAACAATCTTTTTCTATAGAAGATTTATAATCATCTTGATCAAATTTTCCCACCAACATGAAACTTTTTTTGCGGACCTAATATGTGTAATGTCATCAAACATAGTAATTCTTACATCTCCAACTCCATCTATTCTACATGTGTCATTATCACCCATATAAACGTTTCCTCTATCAAATGATCGGTATATATAGAACCAGTCCATGCATGGTATCATATGAAAGGAAGCACTGGAATCTGAAATCCACTAATTTTATAAATTTTTACGTGGAAGAATAGATAATACCTTACCATCTTTAGATGAAACAGTTTCCTCTAGTAAGTTTCATTGCAAATTCTTTGAAACTGACTCATGTTCTTGCAAATCAGATTTGTGTTTTTTTTCTAATTTATTTTTTAGATCTTATAATCTTCTTGTATGTGGCCATTTTTTGACAATTCCAACACTTTACATTCTTATGTCCTTTTGACTTGGATCTTGAATTACTTTTCAAATTTACATCTCGTTCCATGGATCTTCTGCTTACCATCATTGCATCAGTTGAAGAACCCACACTTGTTTTTTTGCGATACTCTAAAAAAAACAACATAGAACTAATTGATTCCATTGTAAGGTCATTAGTGTTTCCAAGATTCATAATCAAACAATCCCATGAATCAGGCATAAGACAAAATACTAAAGAAATATTTTCTTCATAATCAATTTTCACATAAAAAACAACCAATCTACTAATAAGAGAAATAAACTCATTAAGGTGTTCTTGCAATGAAGACCCATCCTTCATCCTTAGGTTATAAAGTTGTCTACATAGAAAAATTATTTTTGAAAAAATTTCCTTCATACAAATTCTGCAATGTCTCATAAACCTTTTGTAGTGGTTTGATAAAATACATTGGATAAGATATAATCATCAAGTGTAAAAAAACAAATCCTCCATTGCCAATTTGTCATTTTTATTATTAAAAGAATCATCAGTCATATCTTTAGGCTTATTTTTCTTACCTTTAATCGTGATTGCACAACCTTCTTTAATAAAAAAAATAGCATTCATCTTTAATTTTTATAATGCATAATTGATCTCATTGAATTTTGGTATCTTGAATCTTGTAGAACTTGAACTTGCGATCTCCAACATATGAAACATGAACATTAATATTAATCTTGTGTGAAAAGGGCCTCTAAATCAACAAGGCTCTAATGCCGATTGTTGGAAGCGTTGCATCCGCAAGATTAATAAATAAAAAAAGGGAAAAAAATAAGCAAAAAAAGAAAAGAAGAAAAAGAACACGATGATTTATGTGGTTCGGCAAGATTGCCTACATCCACAGGGTAGCAAATTGGGACCTTTATCTTCACTAATCAAGGAGAAATATGAGAAAATATAATGGTGTTTTCACTTTGTCCTCAAAGCTCAACCCTAAAAACCCTTGAGGAAATAACCCAAAGCTCAAAAAAATTTCTAAAAAAGATAATTGTCGATATATCATCGTCTTAACTATAGTTACTTTCCAAAATGAATAAGGTTAGGAAACCTAATCCTAGAGAAACTAGGATTCACATGTAAGAGGTGGAGAGAGTTGGTTTCAAAAAATTAAAATCACTCCTAATACGATACCCTTCCAACAAAATGACATGCGATGACACACACAAGACACAATGATTTATATGGTTTGGCAAGATTGCATACATTCACATTGATTTCACTAAGTTCTTCTCCCTTTCTCCAAAAACTCGTGCGAAGCTAGGATTTTAACCCTTTTATATAATCAACTATAGAAGTGCACCCAAAAAAATTTGGGCTAGGACATGTCGCTACCTGCTCTCCCAATTAGCATAGCACGGAACTCATCCGCACATTGTAGATGTTTTGTATTTTGAGGCTGCATAAATAAAACTCTTCAATCAATAGTACTCCCAACTGCTAATGGGTTCCATCATTAACACGGGTGGGGCTTATTGAGAAAGTGTCTCGAATTCAACTCGAGATGCAACCTGGATGTGCGATTTGGAGAAAAAAAATCCAAATGACCCATCTTTTCCAACCCAATTTGGGTCTGACCCGCATGTATTTAGAGTTTTATATTTAGAGTTTTTTTTTGGATTCATGCCATCACACTGTTCATTGTAACCCCCCTTTTTATTGGTTCATTATTGACATCTCTCTTGTCATTTTCGCCCATGGACATAATAGGCTTCAAGCTAAATCACATAAATTGTCTGTGTTCCTATTTTGTTGCATACGACTCCAAATCTAGGGATTTCACACAACAAGGTGTCTTATGGTTTGGTTTACTTAAATATGTTGTGTTGTTGTCGAAATTCTATGGTCAGTCATTTATCCTTTGGTATGGAGATCAAGTTGAAGTTGTATGGGTGGACAAAAGGCCATTTGTTGCACAGTAATTTTTAGCCAACAGAAGATGGGTTTGGAACCCAGGCCTGTGGTAGGATGCCCATAGACTTTACCAAATTAGCAAGCTGGCATCTTCCAGCGGAACAGAGCACTAGACCAGGAGATAAAGGGGAGAATTTAATACAAAAACTATAAAATAGGAAAGAGGAATAGAGACATGGGTTACTGATCGAGCCCAACCAGAACCTCTTACGGACCCACTAAAATGAAATCGGAACTAAAACTAAACCCAAATAGATTATACCAAACCAGCCTCATTAGGGGGTAGGGCAGAGGTATTTAATACGTGCCATTGCCATCACATAGGGGTGGCAATTCGTGTTGACGGGTCAGGTTCATATCATGTCGAGTGAAGGGAATAACACTAAATGAGTCAACCCGAACATGACCAGTTTATTAATCATGTCAAAACCCCTCAACCCTAACACGACCTGTTTATTAAACAAGTAACACGACACGACACGAGTAACCCGTTTAATAAACAGGTCATGATGGATTAACATAGACATGACCCATCTCAACCCGTTTAATAAACAGGTAATGATGGGCTGACACAAGCATGACCCATCTCAACCCATTTAATAAATGCGTCATGTCAGGTTGACTCGAATATCCAACCAATAAAAGGGGTCATATGACTCATATTGGCCAAATTGACCTAAAAATTAATTGATTGATATGATGATTTCATTATAATAAATTAACATTGAATTAAAACTAAAATGTTTCACATTCAACAAAAATATTTCAAAAAATCAAAAATACATATTAATAACAGAATTTGGGATGAACGATACACTATTAGGCATTTGATTCTTGTTTATATATCAATTTACATAAATAATCTTTAATATTTATTTATTTTTGTTTAAAATCTAATTTTATATGGAATAAAAAAGTAATTTAACTATATAAGTTAAATAAGTTGGGGCATAGCAAGTCAACCTGCTTAAACCTGATTAATTTTAATAATATCAATTCAGGTTAAGCAGGTCAACACGGATTTTACCCATTTATTAATCATGTCAAAGCGAGTCAACCTGATTTGACACGAAACAAGATTACACTAAACCCAAACCCGCCAATTTTTGGATTGGGTCATGTCGGGTTCGTGGGTCATGTCAAACATTGCCACCCCTACCATCTCTAGACAAAACTCCTCATTAGAGTTATATAAAATGAATGTATAAGTTGTCAACCGTCGGTTCGCTTCGGTTGGGACAGTTGGAGTGGCAGTTGAACGTTCCTTTCTCCCTCAATGCGACCACTCTCATCAATCTTCTTCAATCCAATTATTAAGTGCTCCACGCCAAATGCATCAATTGAAAACACATGCTCAACGAGTTTTTGCTTTTTTGGTTTTCAATGCTCAACGAGTTCTTAAACCATCTTTTAAAAGTTCTGAAGTCGTACCATCCCAATTAGCATATACCTAAGAATAAGAGTTCTTAAACCCCTTATGAAAACTAGGGCTGCAAATGATTTGGATATTTATATCTTATTCGCATTTGATTTGCTTAAAGTGAATATAAATCCATATATATCCATTTCAATTAAATATTTTATTGGTTTAGAAAAGTTGGCTTATAAACAAAATATGGATCTATATTGATTAGTATGGGTTAAGTATAGTTATATCTATTGAACTATATATATATATGAAGAAAATGTTATATGATGAAAAAGTGTTTACTGTGTATGGTGAATGATAAGTTAACATGTGTTGTGCTTGGGGGTTAAAACATCCAAAAAGTGTTCAGATGAAAAAGTAGGTGTTCAAAAAGAGACATTAAATTATAAAACCCATCATGTGTCAATCAATGGCTTTTATATATATATGTGTGCGTGTGTGTGCTTGTGCGTGTGTTCTGTTCAGGATTTGGAGATCGGTTTATGAACGCTTCCCTTAACAAACGCTCATCATTGCTACTTGTCAGGAGTGGACACATCAGCATTGAAAAGTGATTTTCACTTTTTTGGGGGCACATATTCACTTTTCGGCACTGATGTGCCCACCGCCTGACAAAGAGCAGTGGTTAGCATTCGTTAAGGTGAGCATTTTTTATCCATTTACCAGGATAAAAGAGGTTTTATAACAACGATTTTTTGCTGTAAATTGTTTAGAAGGTCCGTGGAGGGAAGAGATTCGTACCAAGATTGATCTCTACGTTACATATAAATCCTTTATGGTTGTCTAGGGTAAGAACAAGGGGTTTGTAATTGAGAGGAAGAATTTTCTCATTGAAGGGGTTGCTTCATGGTGAGAGAACGGTTTCTTCTCGGGGTTATGAGAGGAGGTTCGAGAAAGAGTTTCATGTCAGGGTTTTGGGTTGGGATAGAGTGTGAGAGAGAATGTGAGTGAGAAAACTTGTAATCTTCCATTATAGTGAAATTGTTTTTATCTGGCTCCGTGGTTTTTTCCTAGCTTTGGGGTTTTACACGTAAATCTTTGTATTGTGATTTCTTGTTTGTTTGCCTGTGATTCAATTTTATTATTGCATCCTAATGGACTCGCATTGACAGGGTTTTAGATCCTAACAAGTGGTATTAGAGCTAGGTTTCTCGTTACGAGGATATAGGTGGTTCTAGGTTCGCTATTAGTGGTTTGTTAGAAGCCAATGTTTGCGATTTGGAAGAGTTCTTAATTTAAGTGGGACCAAAAAGAGAAGAATCCACAAAGTTTACTATTAAAAAGTTTAATGATTTGAATTTCACATACAGAAAGATATAGATAGAGGATTCTCTTTATTAGAAAAATCTCTATCAGTCACTAGGAGAAAATCAAAGAATTTGAAGACAATGTCTGATTCAGATTGGGAGGTACTTGATAGAAAATCCCTTGGTAAGATTTGTCTCTCTCTGTCGTGGTCGGTTACTTTTAATATTTTAAAAGAGAAAACCACAGAAAATTCCATGACTGTCTTGTCTCGGATGCATAAGAAACCATCGGCATCGAATAAGGTATTTCTAATGAAGATGTTCAAAATGAAGATGAGAGAAGGCGAAAGTGTGGTTAAACATTTGAATGAGTTCAACATGGTTACTTTATAGTTATTTTCAGTAGACATCAATTTTGAGGATGAAGTTAAGGCACTAGTGTTGTTTTTTCTCTTTGCTAAAGAGTTGGGATGGTTTAGTGATGGCTTTGAGTAATTCTTTGGGTTCAGGCACATTCAAGTTTGATGATGTAGTGAATGTTATACTGAGTTTGGAGGTTCGGAGGAAATTCTCAGGGGATTCATTGGTGAGTGAGAGTTCTTTGAATGTGGAAAGGAGATGCAGGTTGTTGGTAAAGGGATCTAGGAGTAGTAGGTCCAAGTTTAGAGGAAAATGCAGAGTGCAATGTTTTTATTGCAAAGAGTTTAGACACATAAAGAGGGATTGTTTAGAATGTGTTAACAAGAACAAGGGTGATAGTCCCAGTGGTGTTGTGACAATGACAACATAAAAGAAAGATGAACATGAAGAATATCTTGGAGATTCTCTCATAGTCTCCAAAGATATGAACTCTACTTCTTAAGATGAATGAATATTAGATTCAGGTTGTCTTGTTCATATATGCTTCAAGAAATAACATTTTGATATGTTTCAGAAAGAGAAGACAAGATATGTATCTCTTGGTGATGGGTTCAGTTGTGACGTTACGAGTGATGAATGGTGAAGATCAAGATGTTTGATGGAGTGGTTCATACTTTGGGTGGTGTGGTATGTGTGTTAAAGATGTAGAAGAATCTAGTATCACTAGATTAGTTAGACTCCAAGGGGTGAAGGTATTCAATTGTAAGTGGATCCATAAAAATCACACGTGGCGGTTTGATCCTAATGAATAGAGATAGGTGTTGGGATAAATTGTATTGTCTGGGTAGGAGTATGGTAACATGTAGTATTCCTTTGACCTCAATGAGAATCCTAAAATGGAGTGCACAAAATAATCAGTGTTGGTACATACTCTCTTTCGTGGATGGTGCATAGTAAGGTGTTATGGGTTTCTAGGTGGCAGACGATGTTGAGGGAGTTCCTGTGTTTAGGGAGGACGGATGGAGGTCACTCTCCAGAGTTGACTAGTTTAGTTGATTCGGGGTAATTAAAAATATGGTTTTTCCATGATCGAGTCGGATGGTGTCAGGGCTGAATTGACTTGATGGTATGTAGTGATGATTCTTGAAGGCCATAAAAAAATTTGGGGTATTTGTAAACGGATTGACTCAAGTTTGATGTAGAGGTGCGTTTCAAATATATATGATGTAGAGTTTACTAAGAAGGATGGGTGTAGATGATTCTCCAAGGTTGGTTCTAGAGTGAACCAATGTTGAGTGTAATGCATATGTCACAAGGTTGACATCTTGACAAACATGCGAGTAGAGACAATGTTCAACGAAAAGTCTTTAAGGGGTTGAGGTTAAAGACAAGGTGAAGATTGTTGAGGATATCTTTATGTTCATCCGGGAAGGTTGGAAGAGATCAAAGATGAAGGCATGGTTGAAGACATGGAGAGTTATAGAAGGTCACAAAATTGAAGAGGTCTCGTCACATGGTGTAAAAGGTAGTATTCATGGAAGATACATCAGTCTCCAAGTAGGAGGTTGTTAAGGAGTAGAGATTGATGTAAGAAATCTAGATAGACTAGACTGATCTTAGCAAAAAAGTTGGATAGGTTTAGCAATGTTCGAGTGTGTCAAAAAGACACTAGAAACAAAGTGGACCAATCCACCTTGTTTGGCATATTGGTCTAAGCAACATGGATCTATTCGATTGTTTTAGTGGATTGGTTTTGTGGTGGTTCTTTATGTGAATTGTTTAGAAGGTTCATGGAGGGAAGGGATTCCTACCAAGCTTGACCTCTATATTATATATAAGGTCTCTATGGTTTTCTAGGGTGAGAACAAAAGGTTTGTAACTTAGAGAAATGGTTTTTTCATTGAAAGAGTTGCTTTAACGTGAGAGAAAGGGTTTCTTCTGGGGGTTGTGAGAAAAGAGGTTAGAGACTGAGTTTCATCTCAGGTTTTGGACTGTGATAAATTGAGAGAGGGTGACCGAGAGCTTGTAATCTTCCATTATAGTGAAATTGTTTTCGTGTGATTTTATAGTTTTTTCCTCAATTGTAGGGATTTTTTTCATATAAATTTGTGTTGTGGTTTCTTGTTTGTTTGCTTGTAATTCCGTATTTATTATTGTATCCCCAGGAACGCATTAAAAGGGGTTTCAATCCTAACAACCTCTTTATCTTCTTATCTTCTTCAACGGGGAGAGAGAGAGAGAGAGTGCGTTATTTAATGAAGCACCTCAATTACAATGGTCAATTATATGAATCTCAATGGCCAAATTTTCCGGGCCCTATAAATTTTGAAGTAGAGGAGGAATGAAGATTAGAAAAAAAGGTAGAAGAAAATAATTCTAAGAAGAGAATATTTTAGAAAAAAGGAGAATATTGTTACTGTGAGCAACTCGTTGTAGTACTGTTGTTTCTTCTTCTTCTTTGAGGATTTCCTGTTATTCTTGTCTGTAATTCTTTCAGGATAAAAGGAAATGAGGCTAGATAACTTCTCGTATTTTTCTTCCAATTATTAGTGGAAACATGTTTTACTAAAGCACTGTAGAGTAGGTTATTGCTGGACCACGTAAAATTCATGGTGCCTTGTTGTTTTAGCATTGGTTGCACCAATTTTGGATACGTTTGAATGGATCGAGTCCTTTTGGAGTCCTAATGAAAACAGTGATTGGTAACATGTGTAACTTTTGCACTCGGACCATGACAGTGGTTTCCACATGATTGAGACGCTCCCAAAACAACTTGCAAGGCTAAGGAAAAAGAAACATTGATAATTCTCTCTTTTCCCTCCCTGCCGCAACTTTTTCTGTTTAAAGAAGCAAATAAAAAAATTTTTAAATTGCTTTATGATGTGGTCTGGTACAAGTTCCTAAAAGCATAAACACGAGTTTGACGCTTGATCCCAAAAACAAAAGGACCTATTTACTTTTGAAATTTGAATTTCGTATGAAGCTATAGAACATGTAACAATGAATATATATATATATATATATATATATATATATATATATAGCTTGTCTATTGGTTATTGGTTATGAAATAGTCTAATTTTTTTGCGAGCCACGCCTAAACT